>VYZV01031648.1:35848-47359 GCA_013401275.1 Pandion haliaetus | reverse complement strand
TAACTGGAAACAATTAAATGTTGTGGCCCACTGATAATTAGAAAGTAGGCACTGGGGACAAAATCAAAAGGTCCTGATTACTATTCTGATATGTGTAGATTCTGTTAAGGCTTAAATTTGGAGTTGTTTGGGTTTTTTGACATAGTTATCAAAACACTAGGTGTTTTTGTTTTATGTTTGCATCTCTAAATAAAAGGATTGGCAATAAATGTAGGGTTGCAACAGCTTGAGTGTAGATCATGGCAGAACCCATTTCTCTCTCTCTCTTACAGTAAGACAGAATACAGTTGCAGTAGCTATCTAAACACTATGGCACAAATGTCGTTACTTACATGTTTTAGCTGAGTGACATACCCTACAATAAATATTGAGACCGAAAAGCTATTGACCACAGGGAAAAAGTGGATAGGCCAAGTTTTACCTTCCTTAAACTTTTGTTTAAAAAGGTTCCAGTTATAAAATATATTAGACACCCACATAACAGGAAGCAACTAGAGAAGAATCCTAGTAGACTTAGGATCTTCACTAGTGACAACTGACTTTGCTCTGATCTAACAGGAGCATTTCAACCTGGCTGGGCAGAGCACACGCACATCGCCATTGACTTTTTGATTTAGCCTCACATGTATACCTCCCTGTGAAATACATACTCCTGGGTGTACACATCTCACTGCTCAGAGAAACAAAGTAAGTGACTTAATGGCTTTCTTAAAAGACCTTTTAACCCACAAATAATAAACACATAACAACTGAATATTGAATTTTAACATTTCCGTTCAGCAAAAAATCCCTAAATTCTTGACAAGCTGATACAGAACTGCATTGCTTTACTCACCAATGGCTTCTATGATTACATAATTAATTAGAGCTGCACAGTGCAAGACAAAATAGCAGAAATCCTAATCTGCAGCTCATAATGATGCAAGCCATCTCATTAAAATAACAGTGGCAAGAGTAGGAATGGGATTACTATATTAAAATGCAGAAGGATTGCAAGACCTGGCTCCAACTTACAGCCTTATCAAGGCCCACTGAAATTAAATGGGAACTTTAATCCATTAGTCATTAAAAATAAAGAAATTGTAATCTCCTCCAGCTGAGAATGCAGGAAGAGAGACTGCATTGTTTGGCAGTGCATGTAGGTCAGCTTTTTCACCCTAACTGCAATTTTTGACATACTGGTCTTCCCCATCTGTCTTTAAAGGTAATTGAATTACATTATTCCCATATACATAAAAATAAATAAATAGTAAATATATTTTAAATACAGATATTGATTTTATAGTTTTTTTAGTACAAACCTATGTTAGCATTTTCTTTAGCTTTCAAGTACCATATCTCATATGTAATACATATAAAACAGCATATAATTGGAACTTTAAGTGCTAGTGCAACTAGCATTGAGCAACCCATTTATTTCTATAGCTACAAATCATTTGGGCATATACATTATTTTGTCAACCAGGAAAAGAAGCATTTTTTAATTTTGTTACCAGGTTTTTCTTAAGATCAGTATGCCATCCAAGGTTTCCACTCAGTTTGCAGGGTTTGTAGTGAACAATTCATCAAGGAAAATAGATTTTCTGTTCTCTGAAATATGTATGTTATTGTTCAGAAATGCTGCTATAGGTAATTAATTTTTAAAGGAAGTGTTTGTATCACTGAACAATACTTATCTAGTAATGCTGTACTGTGAAGAAAGCATCTGCCTGCTGTATCTTTGCTATAGAACTTTTTGATCCAAGTCTTCTCCATGGCTCCACTCACCTTCCCCATGACAGGGAAAGTATTGACAAGAAGTGACACGGTTACAGTAAATCAGTAAGGAGACCAGCTCCTCGCCCCAGACTGAGCTCTGAAAGGAAGGGTCAATCAAATTCAGTTCTCATTTACACACATGAAACCCCACTAGCTGAAATGAACCCGTGAAACTGCGGGCTGAATATATAGCTATCTACATAACTACCATTCTATGCATATGAAGATGAAGGAGCTCCAAGATACAGGTATTTCTAATACATGTTAGTAGAACTAGTAGATGTGGTTTAGGTAGAAAATCCCAGATTTTGCCTTTGTGCAGTGTAGTGACATGTCTACAACACCCTCCCCGATATGTGCATCGCTGCATGAAGACTTGTTTTTGCAGGTCTCTCTTTAAAACCTACTGGATGCATCGCTGTTTCTTCTTTGCATGTCCCTATAATTCTAGCTTGCCTTTTTTTTTCTCCTGTGTAACCAAATTAAAAGTTTGGTAATGCCCCTTTCTCTCTCACTTGAATAATTAGATTTTGCTTCTTATTACAGCTAAATATCTACCCTATCAGATTCAATCACTTCCCCCATATTTTTTTTAAAACTGACCCATTTTTTTTGACCACACACTTCCCTCCCAAAGCCCCAGTGTATTTTCTTTTTCACCTGACTCCCAGCTAAGTTAAGGCTAGCATTAGTGGTACCACTGGCTTGTTTTGTAAATAGCCTCTCTTGACAAATAAGTGAAACCGCAGTGCCCTCTCCCACCGCCACTAGAATGTGGCCTTGGAGAATGTTACTCTCTAGACAAAGACACTGAAGAGAGGAAATTCAGCTTGGTTGGGCTGCAGCAAGTCAGTCAGGAAACACACAGTTCCAGAGAAGCCTTCATACAGACTATATACACTTTCTAATGCTCGGGAACCAGCCTTAAATTCTTCTGTAAATAAGAACTCTGCAAACCTAAGAAACAGGAAAAAAAAAGAGTTTGTTATTATTTGGTGTCCATATATGTCTACTTACTTGTTGTTTGAAAGCATCATTTTAATAACATTCAGTAATCATTAAAAAAAGTAGAATGTTCATTATTTAACCTTATGTGGAAATTTTACACTCTCCGATTTCCACGACAAACTGAGGTCCATGAAATTTAGAAAAGCCAAACCTTTGTGAACTGTACATGTGTTATGGTTCTTTGAGAGCTATAAACTTTTTCTGATTTCTATGAGACATATTATTAACCAAATACTTTTTAATAACTTTTGTCTTGGTTGTTATTTCAGCACGATGCAAGCAATGTTTCACATCGATGCAAAAAATTCTGTAATGCTGAAATTATGCAAATAAAATGTTCTCACTTCAAACAGCTGAAAATAAGTCACCCTAATTACTACACCACGTCCCCTCATTATTCTATGCTATAAGGAAAACACTAACAAACATTGAATACTATATTTTTAAACATGTACGGTAAATTACAGAAATATAATTAAAGATAATTGCAGCACTGTGATAAGAATTTTCAGTGGACCATACCTACTTGCGTGAGGACAAAATGGAATTGACCCCGCTAGCTAAGCTGAACACCACAGTGTCAAACTGGCTAAAGCTGGGAATGATAAATTAAAAAACTGTAACAGCAAAGCAGGTCCTATACTTATTTTCCACTTCTAGTAGTAAGGGATAGCATTAAATGCTCTGAAAATCAGAACAAATCATATTTTACTCTGCTCCTGGACTCGGGTATGCAGCTTGGCTGGTTTCTGACCTCTTGTCAGAATGAGACCTGGACGTGCACCATTCCTCCCCATCCACCCCGATTCTCTCCAAAGGAGCACAGGCTCTCAGGCAGGGAGGGAGGGAGCCCGGGAGAACCTGACGCTTCTCCTGCTGCAAGCAGCCTGGAAGCAGGACTGCAGGCTCCCTGCAGAGTGCTCCTGCCCCACAACTCAGAGCTGGAATTGCACCTGAGGCTTAAACACTCAGACTACATCCAAGAATGGTGATCCCAGTCTCTGAGCAGCTTTATAAATGTTCTTGAAACTTCCTGGTATTACCCTGAATCCAGAAAGGTAGGAATGCTAACCTTTGTGCCCTGTATATGTATTTTGAGTTTCCAGTGAGCCTATACAGCAGCAGGAACACATAAGCACTACCAGCCACTCCATGGCATATTCCAGGTCCCTTCTTCAACAGGCCTTTACGCCAAGTTAGCTCTCCACACCGGATACAAGTGTCCAGATATTGAGGCTTCTTGGAAACCAGGTAAGCTTTGGCAAACAGATATGCAATGCCTAGGAAAATAGCAGTGAGACTGTAATAAGTAGGCCAAAGGTTTTGTGGAAGACATAAGAAAATAAAGATTAATACACTAAAGAACTGCAGTCTCGTGCTCTACACATGTCAACGTTACAGATCTATATGCTACATATGGAGGGGAAGAGTATCTGGTACGCTAAAAAGCATAAGGTAAGATATACTTATCCACTCCCTGTGACAACACCACTTTCAGTCTTTTCAATGCATTACTGAATTCCAGGGTTTACTCAAACATCTCTAAAACTCCCAGTCCTTCAGCAATTTAAAACAGTAGTCACATTTGTGCCTTTAAACCAGTAAACTCTTAGCACTGTCTTCTACTGGTTTCAAATCCCCATTCACCTCACCTATTTACACTGACAGAAACACAAGGATGGGCAAGATAATGTCTTACATTGGCAACAGATAAATTTTTTTACTGAATGAGAAAGAGAAGCTTGCCCTCTTTTCAGTGTGGCCCATGCTGCTTTATTCTAGTTATGAACAGTTATGCATACTAACTTCTGTTAAAAAAAAAAAAAGCAGCTATTTGGCTTATTTTTGGAGGTGTTTCAAATAGATTTATCATAATCTTCAACAGAGCACTGCACAGCTCGGTTCATGGGAACCTTACAAGAATATGTATGACACACAACCAAATCAAGGGCCTAAGGAAATGTTTAGAATAGCTTACTTGTGGTCTGAATGTAATATATACTGAAGTAGCTGAAAAGTATTCTTGTAAGCTACATGTGCGTTATTACTCAGAACAGTGATGGGATACAGGATTTTCTGGGGAAGAACAATCGCAATTAATGAATTTGTGTGTCTCTAAATGTCTCATAAAGTAAAATCTTTATGCCCTTTGGGATTTTGTCACTTTGGTTGAGTCTCACTGCGTATGTTTCCACTAACAGTTAAACCCAAGTCAAAGGCCGCTCTCAAGATACTTTAACAAAGAGGGCATCTTCCCTGCAGGTTTCATCACTAGGCCAGTCATGCTGTAGAAGTAATTTTTTCCTCTTAAAAATAAAAAAGGTTGGTAAGCAAAAGCTGTTTTCACTTCATTAGAGTGGGAGAGCAAGAAGCTTGTTCCTTAATCATACCAACAAAAAGATAATGCATTAGCAGAAAGCATGTTTAAGGGATGTTAATTATAATGTACTCTGTAATTTAAATAGAACATCTTTAAAAGCAATGCATCAATGCTCATGGACATTTTTTAATCAAAGTAAGTTTTTCTGTAACCTTCTAGGTTCATGTTACCAAGCCAATATGACTAGTTAGCAATAAAATTCTGCCTGGGGGCAAAAAAGCAATTTCAATACACAGCAGCACTTGCCAAAATTGCTAAGGTATAGGATTAGATTCTGAACTGACAGACATCAGCCTTATCCTATGAACCCAAACTAAAGATTGATTCTCTTTCTCTCTGAAAAGCAGTTTTATATGGCTGACTTTCAGAAAAAATGCCTCTTGCTAGTACAAAATCCCCTTCACATGAAAACACTTTGATCAAATTTATGCATTATCCATGTAATAAGTGCAGCTTAAACTGATTCTGGTGAGGGGGGAAAAAAGCTACTCTGAAGGCCTTCCCAGAACTCACAGATGTGTCTGTATCTGTGTTCTTTTGCATACTATTTATCTGTCCAGCATATGGTGTCTTTTGACTCAGCTGTACCATTCTTCAAGGTCTTGTCATGAAAGGGAGGAAGAACGGAAAACATACAGATCAGGATCACCAGAATTCTTTCAGCTGTTATCACCTACGCTTTTAAGGCAGGAAATAGGCCTATCCTTCCAGCTGCTTCAGCAATAAATAAAACACTCTTAACTGGAAGAAAAAGCCTAAATAGTTTGCCTGCCTCTCATAAAATGTGAAAAATCAGTCAAAGTTATCCTGAGATATCTTCTACATGGAATCACCTAACATGGAAAAGCAATGTGATCTGCATCTGGCTATTCATAGCATCAGTGGGAAAAGAACCTGGAGCTCCATGACACCAGTGTACAAGCTCATTCTCCCGCTCGATAGTCTCTCCCAGCTCAGGGGGCCAGTTGCTGTTCTGCTCTTGGTCCATAAGAAAATCAACGCTTTGCCACACAAGCTCCTGATCTGCTGGCTGCAGGTACTCATAATAGGAAAGCAGCATCTGAAGGATTGATGAAAGCCCATGTGCTGCACCTGGAAAGAACAGCAACAGTCAAAAAGAGAGGATAGGTTTAGGTCCTACCTCCATCTCATGACAACTTTCTCTTGGGACTGATTTCCTTGTCAAGTCCTCTTTCATCTTCTTTATGCATATTACAATAGTGCTTGGAATAAAGCTTTTTAGGTGCATGACACTATGATTTGTAACTACTTCTATCTTTTCCAGTTCCCCAAGCTAAGCAAACATACATATGAATTTTGTCTGCTCTCACTACTCTCAGTGTGTGAAACTCAAGTGTGTGAAGATACACTAAACCTAAACTGAATACTGTTTCAAGACGTTACTCTTTTTGACACACTACTGAATCTGGACCATTATTCTGAAGTATTTGTTGAACCCAAACTGAAACTGGACCATAAATGTTACTGCAGTTCCTGACTGACACGATCAGTCAGCTAAAACCTGAAGTTCAGTGCAAGAATTGTCTGTATCGGCCAGGGTGTCTGGAATAGCACCAGTGACTTCTCCCTCTGTTCCCCTGCCAGAGAACTCACATCTGCAAACCAATCGCAGGCTTTCTGTAGTGTGATATTGTGCCTTGAGGACTCCACTAGGGACCTGCTCAATGACCTGTTCAGATGACCTCCGACCAAGCTGCTCGCGATGGGTAGGAGCAAACCATATGCTTGAGTTGCACTGCTACGGCCAAAAACGCTCCACAACTCCCTGCGTGGCAACAGCAGCTTACAAGTAACATCCCCTGACAGTTCTCTCTGGTAACCTTCTCCACGCAGGCATGGGCACCACACCTCTGGCTGCCTCTGTCTGGCAAGGGCAGATTTACCAGGGCAGAAAGGAGAAGAGGGAATGAAGCTGCTGCTTGCTGATCCCCCGGTGCAGCACAGGCACCTCTTGCGTTCCCCAGTGCTAGGCAGCATCAGTCCTTCCCTCCACCTCCTCAGACCCACTTTGCAGTTTTAGGGGGCTAGATGGTCCCAACTCCGTCAGGAGAAATCCCACACTGTAGGCTTTATATATTTTGTTTCTGAGGCGTCTGCTGGCTCAGCATCTACACACAGCATCACTTTCAAAGTAGTTGGTGTGTTTTACTCACCAAGATACTCTGTTCCATAGTAGGAATACATGAGTGGGAACGGTTTCCTCTTCTTCACTGCATACTGCTTTCCTGATTCTAGTATGGCCAGGCAAATTGATTTTATTTGTGCTGGGGTCAGCACCTAAACAGAAACATCAAACCAAACATCAAGTCTATTATAATAATTTTATTTTTCAGGACTCTGCTTTTTTGCTAGTGCACAAGACAAAGTACTGCCTTTAATCTGCATGCTGTAATGTACATCGTTATGAAGAGTTCCTTACATAAAACAGTAAATTTACATAATGTTTTTCAAAAGCAGTTTCATCCCCTCTCAGGAAAGTGAATGTCAAATCTTTAGCTGCACAGATGAGGTACAACATGCACCAGGCAAGCTGCAGAAGAACAGCCTCCAGACTGGAAGAAGAGACATTAGGAGAAGACAGAGGAAAACAGACCTAGAGAAGAAGTAAATATTACAGGCTTTATTGGGACATACAGAGCTAGACAGATTTTTCTGCAGACAAGATAAAAAAGAAGCAGCAAGAAAGAGGGTACTAAATTCTATTGAAAGCCAATACTACACATGTGGGTTCAGAAACATCTTAGTAAAAGAATCAGGCCTTCTTACTTCAAGAAAATGCTAAGAAAAATGAAGTGCAAGACAGGTTTCCAAGAAGACAGGCTAGCTATGTTTAGGGGACTTTATCATCACGAACAGGTCAACACTGCCTTTAATGAAGTCCTAAGAAATGACTAATGCCTTACTCTTAGTGGTGTCAAAAGTAAGTAAAATTGATAAATCGTATATTTCACCAGACATGAACTTTTCCAAATGACTGAGCTAAAGCATTCAGTGAGGAATTGGTTTTACAGGTTTTAACTACAGCTCTAATTATATGCAATTCATTGCAATCATCAGCAATTTCATCTGTGTCAGCCACTTCTGTACGTTACTGACCAATACCTAGGTCATTTAAATAATTTAGTTGTAGTTGTATTTAAGGGGAAAGCCTGTATGGCAGCTGTACTTTGCAAAAATATATTTCAACATATGAAAAGAGAACTGAGGAAGAAAAAAAGCAAAATGAGGCAAAAAAAAGGGCTGCAGAAATAGCCTTGATAAGATAAATAGTAATCCTAAAACTAACTGGAATATCTTTAAAATGTTTCTGAACACATTTGGTTTTGCTATAATTTGTATTATCATAGGATTTACAATTAATTCTTCAAGTTAAAAAAATACTGTTAGCATTAAGTATGGAGACAACGTCTGCTATAAACTAAATTCTCTCATTTGGCATGTAAAAGATGCTATGGATAATTAATGTCAGTTAAAACTTGACTGAAAACTAATGGCTGAAAAATCTTGTTTGTCTACCTTACCTTGCTCCCTGATAACAAGGCATTTTATTACAGCTGCTCCAAATGACTATGATATTCGTACAACCTGGAGAACAACCTACTTCTGATCTTGATTAGTGTTCTTTAATGTTACTGCAGTAGAAGTAAATAAGCCGTTAACATCTGGAGACTTCACTCATTTCCAGTCATTTTTAAATTAATTGGTTTAGCTTCACTGAATTTAAAGAAATGGTTTAAATCCTAAGCAAATGAGGAGATAGAGACATGGTGAGACATACTGCATTCTCTCCAGAGCTCTCATTTTACCATCTTGCAGTTTGAGACCTAGATGTAATTCTGGAAGGCAAAGGCACACTGGTTAGAAAAATCATAATCTGTTCATTTTCTGTATGTAATGGTTCCTTTACTTAATAAATCAACTGGCTTTCAATACAAACCTTGTTTTGCTAAGGTTATTTTTATGTTCAGTGCATTTAATTTTTAAATTGAATTAATAACTATTTTAAAATGCTGATTGTGTATTTTAAATGCATTTAAACTTCTACCCAAATCCAGCCTTGCACAACACTGCATAAAGAAGTAAAGAAAGTGTAAAAAGTCAAAAGCACTATGATTACTTAAGTGTATACATAGTATACCCTTTTGGCTGGCATAATGAAATATGCTAATGAGCATCACCTCTTTTTCAGAATGCGAAAAAAGCCCACATGCAAAGCCAGATGAAAAAAAGATTATTTAAAATCATTATTAGAATGGATAGAAATCAACCCATCCTGACACACTTCCACATTACTGAAGAAAACAGAAAAGAAAATAACCTGTATACCTTGAAAGCAACCTTCTCTCTGACCACTCGGATTGACCTGTAGGCTTAAGGCAGGCAGGCAATGTGTCCTAACTACAAGAAAATTTCTGTGGTGACTCCCAAGTATGTCTTACCAAGTGCCTCAATCCAGAGTCATTCTAGGGCTGCTGCCTGGGTTTTCCAAACACTTAAATATGAAGGATTTATATTTGCTCCTTATTCTAGAAAATGGTTGGCTGGAACAGAAACCCTCACTTACCATCATTTTTAGTGGCATTCCAAAGGTTGAATGATCAGAGATCACATTTAAGATCTCCATCAGCTTGCTACATTTTATTTCAACCAAATCTGTGTTAAAACCTCCTCAGATTTCTTTCACTCTGCCAAGAAATAAAATCTGTGGCTTGTCTCTATGCTCCCTCACAGTACCTTTCATAAAACATAAAAACTTATGACCAAAACAACAATCATAGAATACATTAATCATAATCACAGACGATATAGCCATGGTTCTACAAAGTTCATTTTCATTTCAGTGTAGTCGCAATGCTTCCTTGCCCCTGGGAATTACTGAAGCAATATGTTTAATTGGGGACGGCAAAGAAATAGACTGATCATCCCAAAGGTTTTGAAAGGATAAATTGCATATTGATATCACATCCTCTGGTGAAAGCTGTCAGATGCTTTGATGAAGAATAAAGCCAATATAAGAATATGCTACCCAGAAAAAAATTTCATGCTTGAGATAGCTACATTTTTTGAGAAACTTCTTGAATGTCATTTAGTATGAGTTGGCTACACAGTAGGTGAAATATTCTTTACCACGTCAGTACTTAGCCAAAAGACTACTAAGAGATATATTGCTTGCTGGTGGTTTAATATTTCAGCTAACGCTTTTTGTATTTTTAAAGACACCACAACCTATCCTATCACATTAGAAGTGTTTGTTTTGGTCTCCTCACTAGGCCAAAGTTTGGAATACATGCATTCCACATTTCCCCTGCAATTTCTGTATCAATTGGTCAGTGGAGTTCTTTATTTTCTGTTTCAAATCACTGTCTAGTGATGTTGTGTGCTGTTAAATAACTTTCCACTCACACTGGTGATAGCTGCATTCCCATATACCTTCTACTTTAAGCACAACACTTAAGCAACACTATAATACTTAGCATTTGTACTACTGCCTGTGCCTAGAATCCCTACTTTTAGTAAAAAAAGCCAGTTTGATTATTTCTAAAGTCTCTCCATTTTTCTCTTGTGCCACTGCAGACAATATGCCTTCTCCCATTAACGCACTCCACAAATCTGTGAATTATTTAAGGCAGGTACTTTATTCAGTAAATCCTTGTCAAAAGTCAGCAAGGAAGTGCTATGTCTACAGCAATCACAACACCATCCTTTTTTGTTGTTAGCAATCTTTCTCAACCTGAGATTGTTTAGTGGAAAGTAAATAATTTCACAACTCCGTCTAATCTATTAAGAGATTTCATAATACATTGGTCATGACAATGTAAATGCCCTCGATACGTATTTCAAAAACTGGAGACAGAAATCTTGACCTTGAGGATTAGGCAGAAAGAAGCAGGACTAGCTCTTCTTTGCTTCGCTTCTGATTACAGTAACACTTTCAGCACTTCATCATTGCTCTGAATGCTTGCTACAAGCCCCTTGGCTCACGATTTGCCTTTTGAAAACCACTGCTACATAAAACTACATACTGTATTGAGTATACTTGAGGACTGCAAGCTTTTAATTCCTTTGAAAGATTTGTATTTATTTTCTTAGAGCTCTTTCCTGTATGTAAGTAACAGAAAGCGTTACTGAATGCCAAGTACCATTATCTTTTTATAGATGCATCAGTACTCTTAGGAGGTAACAGCTACACTTACATTATTATGGAAAAAGCCTTCTTCTACGCATGTAAAAAAATTTTAATATGCATCTATGTTATGGGTTTGTGTGGCGCGGTTTCTTTGGTAGTGGGGGAGGGGGCTGCAGCAGTGGTAGAAGCTCCCCCGGCTCCAAAAAATTGGACCCGC
>VYZV01031648.1:12443-35464 GCA_013401275.1 Pandion haliaetus | reverse complement strand
GGGGGAGGAGGGAGAGAGAACTGGGAATGGAGTTGAGCTGGGAAGGTGGGAGGGCTGGGGGGAAGGTGTTCTGATGTTTGGTTTTCCTTCCTAATATCCTTGGTTTTGATTTGATTTGTAGTAAATTAAATTGATTTTGTTTCTTCCCCAAGTTGAGCCTGTCTTTTGCCCGTGACCATAAGTGGGGAGTGATCCCTCCCAGTCCTTGTCTCGACCCACGAGCCTGCCTTTGTATTTTCTCCTCATCCCAACGTGGCCAGGGGGGCCGGGGAGTGAGTGAGATGCTTCGTGGTGCTTTGTACCGGCTGGGCTGAAACTGAAACCATGACAATCTAACACATTAAACCTCTCTGTCACACTTCTAAAAAGTCATTTACATGAATTTGATCATACACTTTTTCTGATGCTTTAGAAATGTCACAATAAGCTGAAAAAAATGGATCAGTCTACAAATAACCTAACAGGAGCTTTGCCATTAGTCTCCTACGCTGGAAGCCCAGCAGAGGGAGCTTGTGAATTAGTTATAATACTAAAAAATGCTGTAAAAAAAGATACACATGTCTGTGTTCAGCAGGACAGCTGACTGAAGTAGAAAGATGCTGGTGCCAACTTGGTAATTTAATGATACCTTACTGCACTGTGTGATGTTTAAGTTCACCCCTTAAGCTTGATCTTTTTCTACCAAAGACAAGGGCTGGGATTATTCAGGGACCTTTCTGTGCAATGTCATGGCCAGTTTTTTTTTCTTTCAGATGATGCTAATGCCTGAAGCCATGGAAGAGTAGCAGGTACAAAAACAGAGGGGTCTGCCTTCCCCTAGTGTTATTCCATTTTGACTGATATACCTCTCCTGCAGCGCAGTGGGAAACCTAGCCCTAAGTGCACATCTGTCTGCTTTCCTTACAAGCAGTGTTGAGTACACCCTTCTTTCAAAAAAAAAAAAAAAAAAAAAAAATTTTTCTATATCTCCTGAAAACTTGGTTCAAGGAATCAGATTAGTTCCTGAAGTACTACTGATACTGTTGCTAATGCAGTATGGTTCATGCTGTAACAGCACCATGAATACTCATGACAGTGTGTGTAGACTCAGCACAACTACTAATACCACTGTGTCGGTTCATTGGAAAATGGTGCTTGACTGCAATCTTGAGTAAAACAGACTTCCCTGTAGATCCCACTGGTATTGCTTGTTTTTAAAATCCAAATTTGGGTTTTTTGAGGCCTGCTCTTTGGCTCAGCAGTGTGGAAACAGCAATATCAGTCCTATCCTGTTTTCATGGGTCACTAATCATGAGTCCAATCAGAAACGGAGGGCATTTATTCCTGATGAATCAGATTACTGGTAAAGAAGACAATACAGCACTTTTGTTATTGCTATCAGAGTACAAAATTTCCACAGGTCTCACTTGCCAGGACTGTATAGCATTAAACCCATCAAATTCTGCTGTTAAACCTGTCTTTCAGAAGGGGAAAATTTCAGACACAGCTGCAAATGAAGTGTTGCAGAAAAGGATGGAGCACAACTGTTACTGTAGTAGGAGGCTGGCTGAGAGCAGCTGGTGTTGCTGCACAGTTCGTCAAACACAACGAGCAGCTCTATTTATTGTGTCTCAACTTAAAACTGGAGTTTCAAGGAAAAAAAACAGCAATTGACCTTTCTTCAAGCTCCCCCTACGCTGGGTCAATGAAAAGAGAGGTAAAACACGAGTTTCTCCGGTTACACTCTGTCTCTCTTTCCTATCTATCTCCCCCACAATTAATGGTAGGCCCCAACTTCTCTCATACAGCTCCACCAGGGTGTGGCTGGATACAGCTATCTAGTTCTAATATAGCATCTCTCCTACCTCTTCGGAAGGAAACAAGAGGTCCTCATCACCCTCTTTACTTGAAGAAAGTCGGGAAGCACAGCTCCCCGCTCTCTGCTGCTGGAGAATTGAAGGAAGGAAGTCAAGGAACAGATCTAAGAGCAGAGTGATTCAGGTAAGATAATGACTTAGGAGGTATCAGTCTGCCTCTTGAGAGCTTAGATGCAGCTCAGCTGAATGTGGCTGGTCAACCAGCAAAGACAGCAGGGAATTGTTCAGGACAAGTACCATCATGGAAGAAGTGAGGTATCCTGGTATGCACTCCCATGTTACGGCTTCCAAATGGCAGCTGTCTGCAACCCAGCTACATGTTCTCTTCTGCCTAGTAGAGGGTTAGAGTTACCACAGAGCACAGAGAGCCAACAATTTAATTTCAAGCATCTCTCCCTAGAATTGCACCCAAATTCAAGAGCATGAATTGAAAAGCATGTTTAAAAACAGTAAAAATATAAGATCTGCAAAGTAGCTGAGAAACAAATCCAGCGCTGCTTGGAGAGGCTTTTTTCTACATTACAGAATTCTACCCCAACTTTTTTCAACACCCAAGTAAAATTCTTCTTTTTTCCTTTACCATTATTATGCACCAGCCTCATAATGCATGGGTGAGCCATTCTGGAGGCACACACCCTGGGAACTGGCCAAAATGGATGTATCAATGATCAACTTTCTGTGACCCAAACCCTTGTTTGGAGCTCCTGTGTGTCAGTCACTCCTCCACCAGACATTGGAGCAGTTTATGACAGCTGCAAATGTGTCAAGAGATTAGCGCTGCATGGATACTGCTTTCCTTCTATCCACGCTCCCCACACAGGTAGGAGGAAGATTATTCATGAAAAAACTTCTTCATCAGTGGGAAATCCTTTGACTCTGTTTAGTCTCAGTCAGAAAGTACATCAGTACACGAGTCCTGTAGTTAGCTTCTGCCAAAAATGCAGCACGAAGCTGTCATTTCCTGATGGTAGAGCTATCCTTCTGCACTCTAGATACATGTCCCTGACAATTCTGCGATATCATTAAAAACACCTTCCAAGCTGGGCACTCTGGTTTGAGTAACAGGCAACCCAATGTGTTGTAGCTGTGCTGCCTCAGGATCCCATCCCATTTTTTAAACTAGTAAGCAAGGAACATCTGCTCTGCCTGTGTATTTTGGATCAGCTTACTTCCCCTTAACAGTGGGTCTGCTGATTTCATTGGAAGTGAATCCATGCCTTCATCTGTTCCACAGATGTCTCCTGCTGTAGCAAGCTGCCCCGGTGCCTGAACTGGTTGATGCATGGTAGCAAAGCTGCCCCCCTGCTTGAATTGCTTGATGCATGGAACCTACGCAAGGCATAAGAAGTACTAGCCATTCTTCCAGCTCCAGAGCAGCAGGGAACAGGATTCATGAAACAGCCTTTGCAAAAGATAAAAACTTTGTAACATGGATGAGAGAGCCTCCCCAAACATTGCAGTAACCATGGCAGTGCCTTAGGTCTGAACTAAAAAATTAGGCAAGTCCAGTTTAGTTGGGCACCACCATTTGCTACCAGGAACTTAGGCAGACCGCTCCTTGGAAAAATGAATTTATTAGTGTTTGTACACATCTGCATATCAACATGAGATGGGCAGAATTCGATCTTGAGTCAGTCATTAAAGGCTAATTAATATTTTTCACAGGGAAGCTGACCTAAGCTTAGAATTCTACAAATCAAAATGGCAACTGTATCTAGAAACCAAAGTTGATAAGCCATGTTTTAAGATGTCCTGAAGGTCTCCAGAAAGAACAGGACACTTGCATCCTTCATTCCTTTACTTCATCTGGAAAGGAGAGCACCCCACATCTGACAGGGCACTGATCTAATAAGATGTAATGTGTTTACTTGTGAGGAGTAGAAATGTGCAAAGAGAAATGTTCATGCTAGGACCTCTTTACATTAAGAATTGTACTGCTGCCAAGTTCATGAAGACATAGTTAATTTTGAAGGTGCCACTAAATACAGGAGTGAAATCAGGCACTGGAAAGCGCTGTTTCAAGGAATAAGAGGAAACAAGGACACCTCTGGGTCATCTCCAAAATTTAAGCTCTGAGAAACTTAATCTAGTTTTCTACAGGAAACTGATAAAAGTTCCTTCAAACTGATGCTTGGTTAGGAAATACAAAGGGAGAAGAGCACTGTGTATCACTTCATACACCTGGCTTAACAAAACCTTACTGCTGTAGTGCTCTTTCCCGGCAAAGGCTATGTGCTTGGTGGCTGGTGAGCTCTCGTATTCCTCATCTGGGCTGGGAAGAAGGGCCAGCTGGGTGCTACATTGCAAAAGGTGTCACAAACCAGAGATGGGTTGGCGTAACTGGCCAAGGGAGAGAGAGATACAAGATTGAAAGAGCTCCTGGGCCCCACAGGCTATGTTAACTAGCTGTGTCTGAAGAGAATGGTCTACATCCAAATTCAGTGTGGTACTGGCCTGGAGAAAAGAGTCAGCAGTTTGAAGATAGCACATTTGGATGATTAAAAGTTTTTCTACTGCACCCGTTGCTAAGGCACCTCTCTGACCAAATTACTGCATAGAACCTGTATGGTTGCACAACCTTTTATTGATTTCCAGCTTACCGTAAGTACCTTTTTCATGCTGCCATTGTATATAACATTAAAGCTTTGCTTGTTTCAACAACAGTAGTTATGTTGTTCATGTGAGATCACCAAAAAAGATGAAAAAAACTAAAAGATTACACTGAAAGCAACTATATAATACAATAAATAAAAAGTATGGGATGGGAACAGAAAAAGATTGATTGCAAGTTCCTTGACAATATCTCTAAGGATGTTCATAGTTCAATTCCTCTTAAGTAATACTGTCATCTTAATGACTCAGAGTGATGGAAAAGAGCCTTTTCAGTCTCATGCAGTATTTAGTTTTTTCAATTTGTCAAAGTCATTTCACCTATTAGATCATTCATACTGCTTTTAATATCAAAGTCCTCATTGACCTGAATGGGTCTTGACTTAGGGGGTGTTACTCCTGGCAAGTATTATGTAAGAAATGCTGGAAGTTTTACCATTTGGCATAATATCTAGCAAAGATATAAAAATAAATTAATTTCATGACCCCTGGGAAGGGAGTCAAATAATTCACATAGTAACCAAGTCGATAAACTCGGGTTTCTATGCCATGTAATTATTCTGGTAAATTCTTGTTATTCCATGTCTTAGGAATGTCATAGGAATATGGCTTCCTTGACAGAGTAAAATGCTGACCTTTAGTGTGGAAGCTTAGTAGAGAAACCTAACAGATACAGCTGAGCAAACATCTAACTTTTCAAGGATTGATCCTACTCCCATTTTAGTCAGTTTGGAGGGAAGTGACTAGCAGATGCATTCTCACTCATTGCTGTACACCAGTGTGGAGTGCATGACTTATACACAATAAAAATGTCTGGGTTTTTTCATCACTTCTTCAATTCAAGGCTGTGTATACTCTATGTCTCCATTGACTAAAGCTGCATTTATAAGCAGTAGTTCTCCCTGGAACCCCTGGAAGAATTTTGCTTCACGTCCACAAATATTCTCAAGGAGATTGTTTCCTGTGACGAGCTGGACAATATACCATCTTCCATATGTAAATCAAAGAGAATTAAAAATTTCAGTTGAGGTATGAGTCACCACTCCCCTGCAGCTAGAATTCCAAATAATGGTTTATACTTTGTATTGAGGCAGAGCTTTAGACTCTTGCTGTAAAGCTTCTTTGCAACTGCAAACACCTTATTTGAGGAATTAAACACCTAGCAATAAAATGAAGGATTGTAGTTTATACACCCACCATCAAATTGTACTGCACAGAAGTATCTGATCTCGCCCGATAGTTTAACAGGACTTCATTTGCCTTTCAAGCTGTTATGCTAGGTCATGGTTCACAGGTGCAGCTGTGATTACGGGACACAGGTCAAATTTCCACTGTTTTCCAGGGGGAAATTTTTTCTGTCAGGATTACAGGTCTGGGCCTGGAGTACACCTGTCAAAAACATTTTACCACTTTTCAGTGAATCAAATATTACAATGGAAGCAGTTGCACATCCATTTACTTATACACATGAAGTGGGTTGCTGGGTATCATAACTTACTTGTTCCTCCTCTTTTTGTCTTCCTCAGTGGTTTTTTTAGTGTTGTTCACATGGCTTCAACTCACCAAATATGCTGGGTACATTTGAAACACAGGAAGACAGAGACTTCATTCTATACATTATTAGCAGCCTTTTTTTTTTTTTTTTCCTCTTTATGTTAAAGATATTGAATTCCTCATCTTTCATCATCATCATCTAGTCCTCTTATCTTCCCCATGCAACAATTCCCAGCCTACCTCCAAATGCCTTTAGGCTTGTTTTCTGAGTGTTCAGACCTCCTCCCTCTCTACAAGTGAACATACTTCATTCACAGGCTTAATGAACTAAATAAACAGGTATGCCTCCTTAAAACCTCACAGCAGAAGTGTCAGAACCAAAAAAAAAAAAAAGATGGGGGAGGAGAGTGGCTGAGAGGAGAGGCTGAGGCAAAGCATCCAATATTTTGCTCCCAACTCAGAATCAATAGTACCAAATGCTAATGAATTCTGCTACAGAAAGTATAATTCGGAAAACTATCCATAAAAGACTTTTCAGCTTGTTACTGTGCTAAACTTGCAGAGATAAACTACAGAAGCACAGAAAACCAAAATGCTATTCTTTTCTTCATCTGTTTCAAATTAAGGTTCAAGAAAGAGAACATGGTTGCTGGCAGTGTTAGAGGCTCCCAACTGCAATGCTTTCAATGTTGTGGGTTTTTCCCCCATTTAAAACCAATAAAAGCTTGGGTTTACATCTTAAGATGCTACGTAGGGATCCATGGAATGCCCTGATGGTGGCTGTATAACACATGCACAGTTTTAATAGTTCAGTACCTTAGAGGAGTCCTTGACCTTCTCAAAATCTTACACTTATGGAAGAGAAGGACCTAGACTATATGTGAAAATTTGCATAGTGCTGTGAACAGCTCAGTGAAAATCTCTGCTTAGTATATTACAGCACTGTGGAAAGCAAACAAAAAGTGTTAGGATGCATGAGAATAATACTGAAATGGTTATTAAAAAGCTACTGTAGCAGTCATTGCTTTGTTCCTTCTTCTGATAATTCTCCAGGTCTGTTTTCCCATATCAAAATAAAGTAAAATAAAATAAAAAAATCAAGCAGAAACAGATATTTTAGAGACAAGATATTCTCCTAAGAAGCGAAGCTAAAAAGACTGTAACATTTCTTTTCTGGACAGGAGGTAATTAATGTGATAAAGAACACAAAAAGTTATTTGATCTTGTAATGTAAGAACAAAATGCTAGGTTATGAAAAGCAGCAAGTTTAAAGACAAAACATCTCTCTGCTCACCCAAGACTCAAGTAAGCTAGGGAATTTATTTCTGCAAAATTTAGCTGAGTCCACTCGCACTGTGGAATTTTAACAAACCAACTGAACCTCTCTATAATTAAGCTGAGAATTTTTTAAAAAGCTTTTTGGGTTAACTGCCAGAAGTGCCCCACCACTCCAACTGAATTAAATTACAGTTCTTCAGAGCCTGTGTTTTTTAAATAAGTATTTTATCACCTTTCAACTCACTAAATACTACAATGTAAGAACATTTATTCCTGACAGATGTTGCAAGGCCAAGTCATACGATCAACTCGCACAACTCAGCCCACCAATTCTGGAAGAAAGGTAAACCCTTGTGCTTCACAGCATAAAGCCAGTCCTTAAAAAATGCAGGTTAGGCATGTTACAGACAACACATTTCAAAGTTACCTTCCACAGACATTTGTGCAGCTACTCTGAGACATCTGGTGCTGGTACAAGATGTTTAATTACATGGAGCATTGGAAACAAATCCTAAAGAAGAAAGATTTGTTTGTATACTGCTGTGCTCCTCACGGCAAGAGAGTGGAAGCATTCAACTCTTCGGACAATGTCCATGTTGTGCTGTATGTAACACATTTTGAAAATCGTTACTCAAAGTTGTTCTGCAGTTAGTGTGTCTCTGCTGTGCAGGAACAGTTTCTTTCCATGCTTACACTTTGGGTGACAAAGAAACAGAGTGACTTGGAGCCGGGAGTTTGGGGCACCTCCCTCCAGGCACTGCTCTGAAGAACATTTGAGTATTCTATATAAGTAATTTCAATCAGAGCTGCCATAAGAGAGACTTGCTCTAGTCATCAGTACACTCAACTTAGAGACATCAGCTTAAATTCTTGCACTGCATCAGAAAAAGAAGGGATGTGAATTTGAATTACCAGGTTAGTGATGAAATCTCAAGGTTATTGCATATAGAAAGGAAGAGGCTATGACCCCTACTTGGACTGTAATTTGCTCAGAGTCCAATTTGGTCTTAAAACCTGTAAGAGTGACAAGAGGTGAACACATTCTGCCCCTGCTAATGGGAAAAGACATGATGGTTAGTTCACTTTTAGACCACAACAGGCCAGACCCTGCCTGGGGCTCGGTGAGAAGAGCACCGCCAGCCAGCAATCTGGGAGAGACTGCAACAGGGAGAGAGGAGCTCGGTGGGACGTGGTCCCCAGCTGCAGCTTTTCAGCCTCCTCTGGAGGAGGCAGAGATGAGCTACAACAGGTGAGATGGAGTGCAAACTGCTACTAGTGTGGGAGGGCAACTGGAAGGAGTTGCATAAACACCATGGAGAAAAGACAGCGCTCTAAATCTCTACCAGAGCTCCACGGATGGTGAGTGATGTAGCTGTTGGCTTATAAATTTTGGCATGGCTTATATGCCCCACAACATACCACTCCCAGGACTTGCATGCCTATCAAAAGATGCCCAGAAGACTTCAAGGGCATAAACTAGGTGCCTTGGACATTTAGGCATATCCAACCTTAGTCACCAGCAGGGGAAAGTTTTGACTACAAAACTTTCATGTCTTGGCATCCAGAGTGGTTTTTAGGCAGTGGAAAGGCCTGAAGAATCATAGAGAGTGAATCCGTAATACCTCTGCTGGGTGGTACAGCTGCATAGGCAGCCCAAAATTTCACTGACCTTCTGGATACCACATTGTGTTAACCTCTGTCAGGACTGGTTATGACTCTTCATTTATATTAGCTGTTCATTCCCATGAAGAATAAATGCTAAGAAACATAATGTTAATTTACATTAAAGTAAGCATAGAACTCTGATGTGCTATCATGTTACATCCAGATGTACAAGCAATGACACAGCACACGTGCAGACAATATGCTAACACTCACGTGAACTGAGTACACAAGTGACTCAGGCTCTGTCATGTTCAGCTTACTTGAATCTCAGTTTCTTCCTAGCATACAGGGTAAGTATTATAGATAATTCTCCCCAGATACATGTGCTTGTACGGCTAAAAATAAACCTTGTTTTAGCTCATTTTTTAATCTCTTGAGCTGTTTTCATACTTTCCCTCTGCCTCTGTATGGTATCTGGCACTTGTCTCAGTTTAAAAGCCAAAGTAAGTCTTATCCAGTAAGATGCCTCTTCTGGATCATTAATGAAGATAATAAATATGGCTGGTTCCTATATAATTCCTTTATTAGTAGTTATGATTAGCTTGCTTGTGGTCTTTCAGCCAATTCCAAATTTACAATGTCCCTACCCAAGCCAGTATGAATTAAGTTTTCAAGGAAGATTATCTCTGACACTGCATCAAAAGCCCTATTCAAATGTAAACAGGGTACTGGCTACTGCTCTTTCATCAGCCACTAATTTTATAATTCTGTTATTTACAACAAGTGATCTTGTTTGTCTCGCAAGACTTCTTTATTCTTCTAAGTCATGCTGCTTTATATGCATAGTTCTATTATGCAGATATTTATGAGGCATGTGACATCTAGAAGTATGTCTAAATATTTGCTGCTGAGGAACAATGTGGCTACCTACGAAATTAGTTAAATGAGGTAAATGACACAACAGCATCATTCACAGGCTAACAGAAGCATAAATTAGTCACTTTAAAGTAGCACCAGCATTGCTTTCAAGCAAAGGAAATTCTGGAAAACTGTGCTGGCACCATGCCACTTTTACTTTGCGTGATGATCTGCAATTTGTGCCATGCCAATAAGCCACTGGATAGAAATATCAACTTAAGCTATGAGAAGAATGCTGACAATGTAATGCAGGAAAACCAGATGAAGGTGATCAAGTCCTCTGAGTCATCTGAATTTTACCCTACTCTTAGACTGTGGCAGCAGTCTGATGTAGTAAAAATCCTGATGATCTGTACGTGGCTCCCAGATCCTCCCAGGCACATCGACAAAGACAGTTCTGAAGCAAAAGACATTAACAAAAGAGTTTCCAGTGGAATACAATGCCATTAGCATTGCCTGGAAATATGCCCACAATTCCAAATACAATTCAAGTCATACTTCAGTTACAGACAGTCACTTATAATTCAATACTGCCACATTTCAAGGGCAGAGTAAGAGTCATGGGATTAATCTGAGGAAGTGTGGGATACTGTGCTCTTTAAAATGTAGCTTACTCAGTAAATAATGGGATCACCATCTGTACTTTTCTCCCGGTGAAAAGATTGCCATTTGGTACTATAATAAAATTAAGAAAGTGTTATCAATCTTCCCTTTGTGCTACTTATTCTCAGTTGTGACTGTATAAACCAAGCATGCTTTGGGAAAAGAGACTGCTGTGTCTGAAGGCGCAGTTCAGATTACTCTAGAAGAGTTCAAACCTCACACAGAAAGGAGGAAGAGGAGTAAGAACTATGAGACAAATCATACCACCATCACCAATAATAAACAAACATTCACTACACTTAGCCATTACCTTGCATTTGAAGATCTCGAAGTGCTGTACAATTAAGTAACAGAGATTACTATTACCTCACGCTACAGATTACATTGTGTTGTCGCTGCCTTGGGAGCACTCAATGCCATGCTTGTCTTTTGCTGGATTTGTCATTTTACACGACTGTTCTCTGCAGCCCCACAGGAGCGGCCTGGTTTTGGGAAAAGAGGCAAACAGAGCAGGAATGACTGCACTTTATGGGAGTCACATTTAATTCTTCTGGCCCTCCATGGGTGCTTTTCATGTATTAACTCAGGGATCGTTTAGCCTGGAGAAGAGAAGGCTCAGAGGAGATTTTATCAGCGTGTATAAACACCTGATGGGAGAGAGCAGAGAAGACGGAGCCAGGCCCTTCTCAGTAGTGCCCAGTGACAGAAAATTCTACTTAAATACAAAGAGAAAGCTTTTTTACTGTGAGGGTGGCCCAACAGGAACAGGTTGCCCAGGGAGGTCACAGAATGGAGATACTCAAAGCCAAGCGGACACAGCCCTGAGCAATCTGCTCTTGTGGACCCCGCTCTGAGCAGGGGGCTGGACCAGAAGTTCTCTAGAGGTGCCTTCCAGCCTTGGCCATGCTTTGACTGTACAACTGAAACAAATCCAAATGTAAGCGGGTATGTCGATACACTGTTCAGACAGATGGTGCGGATTTTACTCCTCTAGAGGTCTTTAGATTCAACTCTCCAGTTTGACTCAGCATACCTGTGTGTTTTTTTAAAAATTTACCTCACAATATTTGTTTTACCAAAATAAGCTAGCAGTCCCATAGTGCTTAGAGAACAAAGATCAAAATAGGACTGTCCTGGTTTTGGCCGGGATAGAGTTAATTTTCTTTCTATTAGCTGGTATGTGTTATGTTTTGCATTCAGTATGAGAAGAATGTTGATAACACACTGATGTTTTCAGTTGTTGCTTAGTAGCATTTACACCAAGTCAAAATTTTTCAGCTTCTTGTGCCCAGCCAGCAAGAAGGCTGGAGGGGCACAAGAAGCTGGGAGGGCACACAGCCGGGACAGCTGACCCAAACTAGCCAAAGGGGTATTCCATACCATGTGATGTCATGCCCAGTATATAAACTGGGGGGAGTTGGCCTGGGGGGATCACCGCTCGGGAACTAACCGGGCACTGGCAGCGAGTGGTGAGCAATTGCATTGTGCATCACTTGTTTTGTATATTCCAATCCTTTTATCATTGTTGTCATTTTATTATTGTTATTATTATCATTATTAGTTTCTTCCTTTCTATTCTATTAAACTGTTCTTATCTCAACCCACAAGTTTTACCTTTTTCCTTCCGATTCTCTCCCCCATTCCACTGGGTGGCGGGAAGTGGGTGAGCGGCTGCGTGGTGCTTAGTTGCTGGCTGGGGTTAAACCACGACAAGGACAAATGCATTCATGCTATAACTCTGTCTACATTTTGTCTTCTAGATGTGTAGCACTTATACAAGCATTATTCCCAGGTATTTTTGCTGGCATAATAAAAAATGTGTATGTACGAAAACGGCAGCCTGGCATAAGAAAGCTCATGATTGATTCAGCTCTGCAAGACCAAGAACAAACAAATCAATATTTATTTAAGGAGGCTGAAGAAGTTTGTTTTGCTGTTCTGCTACTAAGAGTTTTCCCTGAGTTCATATTTGACCAACTTATGTCTGATCAAATTTAAACAGCTACATGTGGGATGTGTATCTTGGGGTCCATTGGTATTATAACTGTAATTTTGACTAATTAATCACTGGCTTAGCCTTAGAAAACTGAAACAATTAAGTATAACATTAGCCATTTCACAGATGGCAAGTAGAAATATCTAGAGATCAGGAGTTAGCTTTACAAAGGGATGAAGAACCTTAGTGAAAATGGCATGCTCAAAGTCCTGTGAATACCTATGGCAAGCCTGATGCTTCCAACCCCTGCTTGTAGTATTAATTTACTGCAAGACAATCTTTGCTTTTGTTATAACAGTTCTGGTAAGCCAAAACCCTCACATTTAGTGATGATGGATGAAGCTTTAAGAAACTTTTTTTAAAAAATAAAAGGATAGATTTCCACTGACTCATGCTGCTGGTGAATCCAAGAATATATAAAATGGCCCTCACTGAAGGTAACAGAACCAGGGAGAGAGACAACACTGAGCTTTATCTTTACATTAGCAACAAAAGTAAATCATGAGAGCAGACTAAGTTTAACCTCCAGACACTTCTTCAGATTTCACTTATATCTTGACTTCTAATGTGGACAAAATAATTGACTTCTTAATATGGTCCTCTCAAATATATTGTTCCAACTGTACTTCCACAAAGGAACCCTATCACTTTACAGATGTCCCCTAAATATATAATGGCACGTCTGGTGTTACAACGTAGAGTAACATGTTCCCAGTTTTATTCAGGGAACAAAGGAAGGGAGATTCTCTAGCTGGCATTAATGAAACAAAGCTCCTTCAGTTGAAGAAGGTTCTCATTTTGCATATCACAGCACAGCTTCTGCGATTTAATGATTGTCTTTATACGACCTCTACCTACTTCACTTGTTCCCTACCTGCTTCACTTGTCCAGCGGCTTTTCCTAATGAATAAATGTCCATGTAGCGGTGGCCCATTAAAAGACTGCTGGGTAACAGCAGGTCATGAGCTGATGTGAGTCAGTGTCACATGGGTGTGAGATGCAAACACTGTACCGATCTGTATAAATAGAAACAAGACCTGGAAGAAACACGAAGTTATCTCTCTGCTCAATTAGAAAGGCTTGTGCCAGAATCGTGTGTCCAACTTCTGGCACTCTTCAGGAAAGGGCAGAGGGAGTCTGGCAGAGTGTAATGGGAACGACTAGAGACATAGAAAACATGACACACATGGGAAGATTGGAAGGATTAGGATTGTTTGTTTACAAGAAGAAAAGATTAAGGGTAGAAATTATAACAGTCTTGAAACATATGAAGAGCTTCTGTAAAGAGGAACAGAATTTCCCACTATTTCTCAATGGACACGACAAGGAGTATCAAGCTTAAATTACAGCAAGATTCAGATCAGTCATTAGGCTAGGCTTTCCAATAGAGAAGTGTCTCAGACAGCCAAGGCAGACTGCAGATCCTCCCTCCATCATGGGGTGGTATGAAAAGCAAGTTAGAGAGAGGCTGCCAGGGATGACACAGGCACAGGTAGACCTGCCTGGGGCTAGATGGCAGCCTGAATCACCTCTACTAGTTCTTTGATTCTGGTAGGGATATCATTTGGTTGTCAGGACTGAGTAGACAAACTGCAGAACACTGCCAGTACGGAATATACAACACCCACCATTTTCCAATTCCGCACTGACCCACCAGTGGAGAGCTGCTTTGTCCTGTGCAGCTTCTAGCCCCAGGCCCACACACTTTTAAGAGCAGCTTCCACTTCCTTGACAATGAAATCTACATTTGACCAGTACATCACCAACTAACAATGGTCAATTACGTTAACATTGTACCAATGGGGCTATAGAAATATTCTGTGAAGAAAAAGATTAGCCACATAAAATAACTAAGTGCCTTGGACAGCTAGAAGGTGTATTTATCTGCCGCATTTTCCCTCCCTCCGGTTATTCAGTGCTATCTGATGTCCATTCCATCTCACTCATGATCCACTGTTCTTCAACAAGAGATATTAAGCCATTAAAATGAGGAATTCAGGAATGCTGATCTGCTGCAAAAATAAGATTTATGGTTCTGCTCTCAGACATCAAAATATACCAAGCTGAGAAACACCAAATGACTCAGCAACTGCTTGGACTGTTATTAGATACTTCTTGATCATGTTTGCCTAAAATGAAGTAACTATTTCAATTATTTTGCCTTGCTACTCCTAGAAATATTAATCAGCTCACTAACTATCACTTGAAGATAATCCTACAACATAGATAAGAAATAATTGCTTTTGACTGGGTATTTTCATTGAGCCCTGTTGTAATGGAGTGGACAGAAGGTTACACAACATCACTCGGTGCTTAATCTCATGCTTCTCAGTGGTCAAAGAACTGCATGACAGACACAGACAAAGAGGCATTTTGACACACTGTCTTATTAAAAATGGTGACCTGATTGCATATATTGAATTCTGATTTTTTAAAAAGGGGTGGAATAGAAAAGCTGGCTGACAAACAAAACTCCCATTTATGGCAAAAGCCTTGCACCATGCTGTGATGGGATGCTCCTGCAGCAGCAGAGCAGGACCATAGCACCTACCCATTTTAATTGCCTCCCTGATCCTCTCTGCAGAGCTCCTCTACTGCTTGGAAGTGCAGCTGAAGACAGCAGTTTACCGTCTGAGTAAACTGCTCTGCAGTCTTTATACAGCCTGTCAATAGGGTGGTAGGTTGATTTTAAGACTGTTCAGCTGAATTAACAGAGAGAAGTAGGGTCTATTGATTTAATGGAGGAGAGAGGAAAGAAGAGGATGGTTTCTGTATTTGCACCCTGCTAGTTGTGGCGCATAGCTGTGCTATGATTTACGTACAAATCTAATGTTCTAACGATGTGTATTAAACAACTATGGAGAAACTTAAGGCTTAATTTTATCCCTCCATTTCAGTGCTGCAAAGTGCTGAGGATGTTACACTTTCATTGGTAATTGTTGTTAGCCTCATGCTCTTTTCTCCCTCTCAGGACCAACTCAGTCTTTCACATTTCTGCTTCTTTAGCCTGTACCAAAGTAAGGTTTACTAACAGCATTACCATTTAGATTACATACTAATTTATAGTATTATATGCATGTAACAGGAAAATGTCAGTGTCAAAAGAAGTACGGCAATGTTTAGGAAAATGCCCACATTTGCTTCCAGACATCAAGTAGTTACCTCAGTTATTCCTTAGAGAAAGAAAATATGGAATATAAGACATAATGTTGTGCTCTGAATTTGTAAGCACTGAATGTGATGACAGCTATTTTTGTAAGTGTATGAGCCTATGCAAAGAGAATACGGTGACAGAAGAGTGACAAACAAAAAACAAGCAGACAAAAATAGTAATTTCCCTCCATGAAAGGTAGTTTACTCCTCTGCCCGCTCCCTAACCCATTTTCTCCCTGTCTCTACTCTTCTGCTGAACTTTTATCTTCTTCTAAATTGAATACATTAGCCATCAGATCCACACCAGTTTGCCAGAGAACCTGATTTTCGTTTTAAATCTCCCCGGCTCCAGGGTCTATGTTATTTCTTGCCTTTTTCCCTTCATCTTTGAATTCTGCTACCCCTCTGCAGCTTTCCATTTTTATATTTTTGCTGGTAACTTATTCTTTTGCTTTTTTATTGCCTCTTTCTTCCTCCTCTCTGTTCAGCCTCCGTCAAACGTCTTTCTTCCCCATTCGTGCCTGTTTCTCTGCCTTCACACACTCCACCATATATGCACGTTCTACACATGCACTCTTTCTTTCTGCTATGTCATCCAGTGTTAACTGTGAGTTAACACAGTTAACTGGCTTTTGGTCCTTTTTGAGAACTGTGCCAAAAAATCACTATTAGCCTTTGTCATAGAGGGAAACATAAATGTCAGATATAGCTATCTGTAGAAACACTGTATTGTAATAAAGTTCTTTGATGTATGTATAAAATATAACACACAAAAATCTGAAAACCTAAGGCAACAGATTTAAGAAACTCCCTGCACTGTGCCACCAAACTGACCACAGGTAACTAATGCTGTGGAGAACAGTAACTTGCACCCAAGCCCTGCATCTCTCTGCTGGAGAGATCCCCTGCTTCTCTGCTTCAAATGCTCTGACGGCTCTGGATGCTTCCAGAGATTCAGTCACCAGATACACTCGACAGGTCCAAAGAACTGCTCAGCACCTTTTCCACAAAAACGCCTCGTTCCGATTCCTGCATTTTGTTCCACAGATCGCATCTTCAAGCCAGGGGCAGCACACTCTGCTCTGCAGAGTACAAAGACCTCTGCTTCTAGCTAAGCTCCATGGTGATGATGAGGAAGATGACTGAACTGATAAGGTTTAAGAGTTAACTTCCAGTATGTGAAATTTAAAGGAGTTAGAAGAAGGATGGGAAAGTAGAGATCTATTTTGGATACAAGAGATGCCTCTGGATAAATACATTTCTTTTTTTTGTTGTTGTTAAAAACTGGTATTATAACATCAGTATTACTGCTTGGGCTGCTTTTTCAGCAAAAAGATGCTGCTGCATAGGCAAACATTCTTCCAGCAGCACAAAGCAGTACAGAGATGACACTGCTTTTGTACAAAATTGTCATTTTAGAAGACGATGGCAGATTAATACCACTCTTCAGCTATAAGCAGTTGAAATCCGTATTTCTGCAACAGAATATATAATGCATGTAGCTAAATTTGTGTCAATCAAACCTCCAGTCCTGGCAGGATCCACACCAAACGCTCTGTACTACAGTGCTTTTTTACTGTCTGTTAAACAGTACACTTGAAATTCAACACCTTCAACCCCAAATTTTCTACTTTATTGGATATTCAGTGTCCACTATGTCGAACTGAATCCAGGTGGCCATTTTCAAGATGTCACCATCTCAGAATCTGAAGGCTGCTTAAAATAAAAAAGATTCATGCTGCCCTGCTGAAGAGAAACAGAGAAATTCTGAAATGTAGACTCAAACTATTTCAGAATGCTTTCCAAATAATCTGGATGGAAATAGTTCTCTTTGTTTCACTGTTTACTTTAGAAAACTCCTATTTTCAACTCCTGGTTTAAATTCATCAATTTAAGCAAATTAATGCAAAATCTAGCCCCTGTGTGTGGTTTGGGAAATCATGGCTAGAAGAATGTACATTTAAAAGAAGGAGGCTAGGATCAAAAGCTTTTTATCTTTAGTTATCTCGTTTTAATCCTCTGCGGCAAAAAGCGACATCCTGCCTGTGTGGTGGCCTGTGTAAAATGAAATAATGAAATCAGTAGGGCTCCAGCTAGCACCACGCTTTTTGACATTTCAACCACCACAACATTTCAGGTAAGCTGGCAAATTCTTCTACAGAGAGAAAGGACTACAATGGGCACAGAGAAGGAATGAAATCTCACCTCAAAGGACAACCCTTCCCTTTCAGGTGCAGGTGAGATTTAAAAGCCTAACATGGGGACTCTGCGCTACAGCACTCGGAGGTGTACCTCTTCTGTGGGTATTTTGCAGATCTTCCTTTCTAAGATCAGTCCATCAAGTGTCTTTCATAAACACTATGTTCAGCATTAATACATTTACATTCCACTTTAAAGAGTTGCAAATGAACGTGTTCTAGGCAGCGTTCAGGAAGCTCCTTCCTCTCACACTTTCTGAATTTTTTTCTAAGAGATTGAAAAAAAAAAAAAACCCAAAAACGTGGAGCAAAGTAACTTACAATAGTCTTTAAACACTAGCTGGAGGGAAGACTAAGGAACAAGTAGTATCATCTACAGTTGTCTGAGGAGCTGAAACAAAATAGTTTTCATTCATTCATATCTTCTCTCCCAGAATATTATGAAATACACTGGCTGGACCTGTCAAGTCCCATGCACTGCACATCAGTCTGTTCCACTGACTTTTAAAGCCAGTCCTGCCTCACACTTCCCTTGCTGTGGCACCCACACCCCTGACATTGCACAGTAGTGCTATTTCTGTTTTCCATTTACGCGGTGAAGTTGGTCAGCTTGATCTGCAATCTTGGGAGGTCCAAGAGAAAAGACACCCTGGTGATAGACAGCAGCCAGGGTAAGTACGGTTTTTAGCAGGGCCCTACACTCAACGGAGTCCTGCTAAAAAGACCATTGCCCTTTCTGGGCATCCCATAACAGAGTAACATCAGAATTGTGCCTTCCCTGTGACGGGGCAACAACCTCAGAAACACACCAAATCATGACATCGCGTTTGTTGGAAAAGGAAATTGAGATGCCTCTCTGCCACAGAGACAGAAAGCTTAACCATATAGTGGCATGAAAGAGCTTAAGGTCTCTGCAGGCTCTCAAGACTCACCCCAGTGCCTCAGCCCATGAAGGCACTGGTTTGGCCGTGTTGCTGGCATAGTGTGCTGGTTCAGCTTGTCACCACTGCAACTGAAGGCAAGGGTCTCTTACGGTGTCCCCAGTGTCTTTCAAAACTACAGTCTCTAATGAAACCACAGCATCAGGCAGTCACACAAAATGCTGCCCTGCCTTCTACGTGGTACACTGCTACCCATCACTGTCTTTTCTGCTGCAACCCAGAACTAGTGGAAGTCAGTCAAGCCCATAGGTTCAGTCAGTTATTAAAAGAAAACCTGAGCTGTGCTAAAAGGCAGTAACATCTTTAGCAGATGGTGATGCAAGAAACCACTTGAACTTCTGTACCTTTTCCTCCGTCATCTGACAGTTACATTGCCAGAAGGAAGTGCAACTATCGAGACACACCATGCTCCATCAACCACGAAATGAGACAGAAACATCACTGAGAAAAAATGAGGAGAGGATAAAATGCCATCTGAACAGGGGGATGGGACCACCATTTTAATGGTGTCTCACTACTGTTTGCACAAGCAAATAGAGACTGAATGAAGAGAATTAAAAGCAGGACTGACGGATTCCTCCAGCACCACATAATGAACCAACACTACAGGCATCAGGAAAAGATTTAGCCGAAGAAGACAGAAGAGAAACAAAATTTCCCCTGAAAAGTGAAAACACGGCAGTTAAGGACAGCTAAAGTACATACACCTTATTTATATGCACCTTATACAAATGTTTCTGCCAAAACAGTATTTTACCCATCTCTGCCCGGGAAGCAGTGACTACAATGTAATGGAAATTAAGAAAGGATGAAAACAAACATCTTTTCTAATGCACAGTGCATCATGAAAGTCAGACCCTGTTAAGCGTTGACTATTGAAGTAATCCTTACTCATGCAAAAACTCTCAATTAATTCATCAGGGAAAAATGCTGCATTAGCCTAAAACTCTTGAAAACCAGCTGAATGCAAATGCCTTCTTCCCATGAGGTCAATGTTGTTCAACAGACTGGATCCTTCAGGACTGCCCACTAACTTTCTGAAGAATATGCGAAGCTTTAAAACACCAAGACTCTTCAGCAAGAAACTGAAGCACCAGGGCACAGCAGCTGAGCCAAATTGGTGTTTACTGAAATAAAGCAGTCTCCTTCCTTCCCTGCCCAGAAAAGACAAAAATCAAACCCAAAACGTAAATTGTAAAATTTGCTCAAAAAGCCTTTCTTCAAGGGCAAGCAATTTCTTGTATATAGGTCACCATTTGACTTCTTCAGAGGAAAAAAAAAACCATACGGGCAGCAGCGGCTCTATTTCAATGCAAGGAATGGATTTTACTTTGTGCTGGAAATGTTGCACAGCGTCCTCAAAAAAAAGAACGTGGGAAACAAGAAAATAGGCTGCAATGAGCCATGTAAGACTGTGCACAATCAAATTACAGGAGGTAGCGTTTTCCAGTGGTTCGAATCACAAGACGTTGCTTCTATTCTGGGATGTACCTGGCTTACCGCTTGTTTGACCTTGGGTAATAAATGACATACACTCTCTCTGGGCATCCCTTTCTTCACCTGTAAAAAGATGCAGGGTCTAGCCTGGCAATGTACTAATTACAGTAATTCTGTATTTGGATAGGAACATTTATCAAAAAACCCAAATTTTGCTCAAACATGAGTACACCTAGACTAGAAATCATTAACATTTTCCTCATCAAGGAGCAAAATATTTTAATTAAAAGTTTTAGTTTTTGTTAAAATTAAAAATTAACGTTGGTTTTCTTAATACTTGACAGTTTAGATTATTTTGATTTATTTCTTGCACTATAGATTTAAAATTACAATGTGGTGACAGAATAAATAATACTATGGAAGGATGTTAGCTTACCAATTAAAACATCAGCAAGAGGACACAGAATATGTTTTACTGGCAAAATAAATCCCTCTATGATTGCACTTAACCCACCTGTCAAATGGATTCCACAGTAAGTGCATACCTGTGCTCATCTGTGGGGATGTTTAACTCTTTACAGCTACATAAGGTATACTTTTTCAACAAGCAAGCAAGCAGAGAGGAGAGCCTTCCCCTTCCTCACGCTGTGCGTCAAGAGGTGATTGCACCTACTCTCCAAACTGTTCAGCGATTGCTCTCAAGGACTTAAGACAAATGGATGAAGGAATTAAATGAAGCAGTAGAGTCCAGGGTGCCGCCTCATTCAGCTCGCATGTCACAACCCCATCATAGGCACTGACATGGGTACTAGACACACTCCCCCAGTGCAAACTGAACTAACAGGCATGGTTATTCCTTTGCGAGGAACCATCCCCTCAGCCTGGCACTGCTGCACAGGATTGTGATGCGTCTACAAAACTTTCCTTTCATTGAAAATGCTGTCAGAATGAAAAGTTTGGTTATGTTATGGTTACAAATAACAAAACCATTACTATGGTTATGATTGTCAGACAATCCTATGCAAAGAAACAGTTAGCATGTATGGTATGCGACTTTAGATACTTAGTGCTGTAAGAATTTTTGTTCAAGGCAATCAAAACATTCAACTGACTTAACATTCTTCTTGCCTTCTCTGGATACCCTGGAGCCTCCCGAGTCCACCATTAAATGAACTTCCTTGGACTCTGACTGCAGTGACCGGTATTGGATGGGGCAGAGCCACTTGTTTTTACATCATTTTATTACTTGTAATAGTTGCTTCCTCTCGCAGGAGGAAAGAAAGCCAGAAGCATATGAACTTGCAAATCAGTGATTAACAGAGGAAACACAGATTGGACCTGACAAGAGGACAGGAACAAAAATCTAACAAATGCCTGCTCTGATACCACACTGACCACTCAGTAACAAACACCACAGCAAACAGAATCAGTTGCATTAATTATTATGCTGTAGTCAGTGGAAGCTCTGAATCGTCAGCACTGACCATGACAATATCCTAGGGTAATGTCCCAACTACTGAAACCAACAGCACGCTAAACTATCATCACATCTCAAGCTTCCAGAAAAAACCAGCTCTCGTTCATGAAAAGCACCAAAATTCACGGCCAGATTTCCAAAAGACTACCAGCTTCTGTATGCTGGGGTTAGCAAGACCAAGTGCCTCTGAAAATCTGCTTCCTTGCTTGCGAATTCTAGCACAGCACCACTTACTATTTATAAGGTTCCTTACTCTGCTTCACCCAACACTACTCCTTTTCCCACCCACTTCACTTTACTGAAATATTCTTGAAAAGCCCGGGGTGGCTCCTGCCAAATAATTCACCACCTGGCAACCAACAGCTGATGCTCTCGGCGTGCCCGGGGACCGACCCGCAGCGGGGTGCAGCGCCCTGTTCCCCGGGGCCCTGCCCCAGCGGCGGGACCGCATCCCGCACGCCCTGTGCCCCCCACTCCCTCTTGCAAAAGATGCATCTTATGTTTTAGGGGAGGAGCGCTGCGGAGGAACAGCTACGAGAGAAAGCCCCTTCCCGCCCGGGGGCTCCTCCTGAAGCGTGCCCCCAAGGTGCAAGCTGGAAAAGGCGCTTTTTTTTTTCTTTTCTTTTTTTTTTTTTGGTTTTGGTGGGAGCCCCGGCACCGGCGCATCCCCCTCTAGCCCAGACCAGAGGCCAGGGCATTGTCCCGCCTCGGCAGCAGCGCGGGGCGGGACGCCGGGGTGCCAGCCCGAGGGACCGCCGCCAGCTCCCAGGGGACCCCGACGGCGGGGCCGGTCCCCACCCCGCGGGTGACCCGCCGCCTCCCGCCCCGCCGCCCTTACCTCCATGCCCAGCCGCTGCTTCAGCACCAGGGCGGCGCACAGGTAGCCGGCGCGGCCGACGAAGAGCTCGTCGGAGCCGCACTCGAGGAAGGAGAGCGGGGCGCAGACCTCGCTCAGCTCCCGGAACTTGCCCAGCGGCCGGGCGAAGTCGGGCAGCCCCAGGGCGCGGTAGACCAGGGCCGCCACCGCGTACACCCCGGCGCCGCCCAGCAGGAAGGCGGCGCGGGTGTCGGCGTCGGCCTCGCCGCCGCCCTCCTGGTAGCGCAGGCAGGCGTCCACGACGCGGCGGGCCGCCCGCAGGTAGGCCTCCCGCGACGGCGCGAAGAGCGGGCACTGCGCGACGTGGTAGAGCATGTAGGCCACGCCGGCCACGCCGCCGTACAGCCCGCCCTGGCAGCCGCGGGGGCCGCCCAGGGGCGGCAGCTCTCGCAGGATCCGCTCGATGGTGGCCGTCACCAGCGGCACCGCCGCCTCCCTGTCCGGCGCGGCCGCCGGGCTGCCCGGGTAGTCATCGAAGCGGTTGGCGAAGCAGCGCTGGCTCTCCATGCCCCCGCCGGCGCGGCGCGGCGCTCTGCGCAGCGGGGAGCGGCGGGATGGAGCGAGCGAGCGGGGAGCTG
>VYZV01031648.1:0-12269 GCA_013401275.1 Pandion haliaetus | reverse complement strand
CCCTCGGCGCTGGGGGCCGTGGGCCGCCGCCCCACCGGCGCTCAGGGAGCGCGTCTTAAGCGGCCGCTGCGCTGTCGAAGGGGTGGCTGTGACTGACCCGGATTTCCAGACCGCTGAGCCGAGCCGTGGGGGAGGCCGGCCCGGTTCTGGTGCTCGGCTCGTCCTGGCGGGGGGTGGGGGTCTCCCTTCCCACATCGAAGGCCCTGCTGCGCCTTTGGCGTCTGCAGCTCCCCAAGGAAAAGGGGTTTACTGGGTTTTTCATCCTCCCCCGCCCCGCTGCTGCCGGAAGATTCGGCTCAGGGATGAGAGCCCGGCCTGCAGGAGACATCCAGGGGCGGGAAGCGTGGCCAGAGGGCTGCTGAGTTATTCCCGGCTGTGGAACAGCCCCTCGGGGGCTGCTGCAGCCAGAGCCGAAGGATGTAGCCAAACCCGAAGGATGTAGCCAAACCCGAAGGAGGGCAGCCCGAGGCCAATTTGCATGGAAAGCTAAGCAAGTCCCCAGCAGACCGGCAATGGCGCAAGGCCATCTTTGGCCCCTTCACGCATGAGCCAAGCAGACCTTGTGAGGAACAGAAAATTTAGGCCACTGAATAGATTCCTAGTTAAAAGAAAGGAAAAAAAAAAGAAGGAAAATCTTGAAGCAGGTAGTAAGAGCAACTCTTACATGATACAAATACACAGTTGCCCCATCTTCCCCTGACGATGTGAACTTGTGCAGCGTAAGTGAATTTATCGTCAAAGATCCATGACTTATGGTCACCTGGTGGTCTCTGGTACTTTCTCTGGAGATGCAGCCTCTGTAATTGAGGGCCTCCCCCAAGGAAGGTGGAAAGAGCAGCTTGCTGGAGGCTCCAGCCAGTAGCAGCCAGCAGCTGGCACAGCAGCAGCAAGAGCCAAAGGACTGGCCTTTGGACGTTGAAAGACCTTTCTAGAGTTGCGGCTGGCTTCTCTCTGCTTCATGCTGCCTGCTTGTTTCAGCCCTGTTCCTGCCTCCCCCTCAAAGTACCTTCAACTCTGTGCAGCTCCTTACTTGCACTTTCACACCCACTTTTTGTTTCAATTCACCTCTCATTTTTCTTTCCTTCCTTTTTGGGGGGTTTATGATCTGCTCAGGGGCAGTTGTTTCCACCCTCTTTGTTTTCTACACTTGCCTTCAGTGCATTTTTTGCCATGTTTATGTACATTCCAGGTACCACCTGCTACTCTATGTTTTACAGTGTCCCTTAAAGCCCCATTTTTCTGGCTTATTCACAACTGTACCATGTGTGCTTTCTACCACACAGATCTTGGCGATCTAGAGCATTGAAAATGTGAAAATGCCCTACCAATGGATAGGACATCTCATTCATATATTATTTTCTGTCATAAACTGGTTTCTGTTGGCCCGTTGATAGGTTTCAGGGTGTAGCTAAGGATTTTCCAGCATAATTTCTGTTCGTTGTAGAGAAGTGTATTCCCTAAGTGCTCTTTTAAGTGAAAATTTGGGAGTTTTATTTTTCATTCTGACACCAGTTATTCCACATTTTGGGGATGTTTGCTTCATTTTTTTAATTTTTTTTTTTTTTTTTTTTTCAAATTAAAAGGGCTGGTATTTTCCTGCAATATTCTGGGGTGGGAGGCGTCTCGTACATGGTCTTCCCATTGATGTGAAGGAATCCTCTCTCTGGATGTGCTTGTCTCCCTGCACTGAAATTAACTGAGCGAGTAACCTTGGCGCAGGCACCTCTTTTTGAGAACCTCAGCAAGGGGAAAATGGATCTCTGCCAGTTTCAGCAGCAAAGGATTTAAGAAAAATACAGACTTCATAAGAAAATCAGTTGGGTTAGCGACACTTTTCTGTATGAGGGTCAAATATGACTACTACAATATTTTTCAAAAAGGAGTCGGTAATTACATGCCGAAAGGAACACCTTCCATGCTCTGGAGAGTCTTTTGACAAAGTAAAGAGTACTTAGCCACTGTAGGGTCAGCAGGTGTCATACAGCAATCAAGCAAGAAATGAGGATGACAGTTTCTGCTGTATTTCTTTTGTGTAAGAGTATTAAATCACCACAACCAAAAGGAGAGCTACATTAAAATTACACATATGCTTCTTATAGCTGTAAAAAAAGTAAGACTTAAACTGCTCATGTTTTCATTTACATATTTTCATGCTTTTAGACAGGATGTGTTCTGTATCTTTTTCACTCAGCCAAGCACAGATGCAGTCCTGATACAAATGGAAGAGAAGTAGGGCTGATTCTCACATGTAGATCGTGTGTCTCTCACCGGATCACCCTTTGAGGTTTGCCCTCCTCTTGGGTCCCAGAGTAAGTGTGGGCCTCCAGTGTATGGTTTCAGCTTGAGAAAAATGTGAATTCCCCCCCTCACCCCTCTGCACTGCTGCAGCTCCCTGGTTTGTGCTCCCTGGGCATGCCTGCCTCCACTTTGGCTCTGTAAATCTGATGCAGCAAGCCAAGGAGGAGGAAACAAATTATGGATTGTACAAGGAAAGGATATGATACTGGCGTGGTGGGTGGAGGTGATGGTGGAGGAGGGAGCTGAAGCCTCAAAGCTGTTTCTTCTCTTCTAGTAAATCCACCATTACAGAACACGTATTCTGGAGATAATCTTGTCGCGTATTGATAAAATGTAGACTCATGGAGTAGTTCAGGTTGGGAGGGACGTTAGGAGGTCATGTAGTCCAACTCATGCTCCAAGTAGGGCTAACTACTTATTGGTGTACTTGTTCATGTATGCTTGTTCACTTCTACTTTTTATTTACGTATTCCTTCAGGGAATCCACGCCATCTGATATTTCCAACAGAGCACAGTAGTCTGTCCTCAGTTGTAGTGTAGAGACTGCGGGCATCTCCTAACAAATGTCTTACAGTTTAGCCTATCATTTGTCTTGTATACTTGTTACTGATATAACAGTTTAGTGTGCCTTCGGGATTTTTGGATATCCACGTGGTTGCCAGTTTTGTTCTTACCCAGTATTCCACGTCTCTCCTGAGCCGAAGGTGAAACATTGGGCTCCCATACACAGGCTGAGCTTCAGTAACAGAAGTGTATTTAGTGGTATGAACACATCAGCAGGGTTGTGCTAGAGGGTCTCCAGGCTGGTTTGAGTTCACCGGCTGTTAAATTCAAAATTAATTCCCACCCTACCTATTAAAATCAGCCATCAGTACCCCTTGGTGCCCAGTGCTGCTCGTCCCTTCCCAGGGAGCTTTGGCACTGAAGGTCAGCTTTGCAGCTAGCTACTCTCCCTGCCTGTTTACGCTTTGTCCTGAGAATCCATGCTCCTAAACGAGTAGCTCTGGGGTTTACAGGGTCACCTCTATCCCTGCCCTCTAATCAGTTGACGTTTGGTAGGCAGCTGGCCCTTGGGTATTTGGCAGAAGGGAATGAATTGGGCAGAGCTGTTTCGTGTCCGCGTTAGAAAAGAAGTAATTGTAACCCCTTATGCCCTTCTTCTACCTTCCCTGCTGTGGGTTCTTGAAGAAGAAATTCTCACTGTGCACTGCAGAGACCATGCTAGTAGCCAAAATACAGAGGAGTCTGACCAGGAGTCGCACAATGGAGGCAGCCTCAAGGATTTCATAGCATTGTCATTCGGTAGCCACATTGCCCCAGCAGTCTCTGGTTGCTCAGTATATTCTGGTTTCTTACCGCAAGTATTTGTTTCATTTCTCAGGTTGGGCCATCCTGTTCTGTATGGACTCCACTTACAAAGCTACACAAAAGCTTTTGTGTTTTTTTGTTCCATGATGATCAATTGACCGTGATATGAGGACCTGTTTTGAAAATGAAGTGCTTCTTGGCATTGCATAATGGAATCTCTTTTCCTAGGTCAACCTTTTATTCTGTAACTTTTATGTAGTTGATAATACAAACACAATTTCTGTGTGACAGAAGTGATATAAGTTTTAATGCATGTATTGCCGTTTAATCACAAGGAAAATTACACATCAGAAGATAAAGCATGTTATTTCACAGACATTATGTTAAATATTGTGTCACATATTTGAAGTATCCTACCTCATTTGAATTCCAGTGGGTATACAATGACTGCTCTTGTGCTTTTATGCAGCAGACCTACACTCTGAGACTTGCATGTATTTGTTGTTAATCAAGCTGGTCCATGAACAATGCAACTAGTAAGCTCTGATGTCTGACTGATTTGTTTTCTGCTTTCCATTATCACCATCTTATTCCCAGGCCTGCCCCGTGTTGGCATTTCTCACCTTGGTCACTGCATCCCAGTCATCCTCTTCCCATTTGGTGGGAAACGTGTGCCGCAAATGGCTTGGGGGACTCGGCAGGTGTCTGCAGCTGGTGAGTGGAGCTGAGTTACAATTAGCCCATGGTAAGGGGCTGCACTGAATTACTTTTTACTCCAGGAGCACACTGAATTTCTGTCCACTGCTCAGTTTCATGAAACTTAGGAATTGAACAGGAGTTTAATTTCTTTGAGACTCTGTCTTTATTACCAGATGTGGTTGAAATTGGCCAGCAGATGCAAAATTATGGCGATGGTGGGAACTGCTGAATAGGTATTGGGTAGTTATGCGTGATCATGCAAACCTTGTTTCCTTAAGAAACAAGGCTAGAAAGTTTTCAGGTTTGGGGTTTTTCTTGGTGAGAATATACAGTGAACAACTTAAAGGTTCTTGTAACAAGATACTGCAAGTGTGGGTAGAGGTGCTCATTGCTTACAGAATTGATCCTGCTTACAGACTATCACATTTTCCACTTGGAGAGGTGGGCTAATTTTGGTAAGGGTTTCAGCTTAGGCAAAAACATTGCAGCTGTTATGAAGTCTCCTAAGAGAGTATTACATTTTTCAATATCTATGTAGACTTACTTGCGATGGGTGAATTGCCATTCAGCTATTGACAAATGCCAGGGCTTTCTGCAGAGCAGGAGGTTTGAAATTCTGAGTTTTGGCTTAACTGGTAAAAATCTAACTTCAAAATAGCATTACCTTGATCCTGTCCTGAGCTTTTTCCAAAGGCATTGTTATTCCTAGCGTTCCTTCCCTCGGCTTGAACCTACTCAAACTAACAGGATGGTGGAGCTCTTTTCTGCAGATGTTTCTGTCACAATCCACAGTTTCCTCGTCCAGCAGATTATGTCCATTTTTTATGTTCAAAGTGATTTCTAATGAACCACGAGTACTCTTACATGCTTAGAGAGCAGTACTTCATCTGCAGTTCTCTGCATGGGTCTGACATTGTCTAACAGAATAAAGAAGCAAAAAATCCCACTGTGCACTCCGCTGTTAATATTAAAACAAAATAGTTATTTTTGGCTTACTAATTAGTTCGTCGGTACAACATATATTGTCAATTGTAAATTTTATTAAGTGCATCTTTTCTACAGTTGATGCCAGTGTGATAACCAAGATTTTAATTGTAACATTTTTGTTGGAGACGGAATTTGGAAGCATTTCAAAGTACAGGAAAAAAAAATCAATATCTGAAATCAAGTAGTGTTTTTACCTGAAAGCAGCTAACATTTTTATCCGTTATGTTTTACTTGATTTTGTTCTCTGTACATTTGCTTTGTACATTGCCTTTGTGCTAGTTCATCTCAGTAATTGCTGTGGTGGATATGTTAGACTTTCATTAACAAATCATGCTTCTACTTGCCAGGGCAGGGACCTCACCCACTGGGCCTCATCCCACAGAACCTGCAGGCGATGAAGAGAGCTGGGGACAGTGACTGGGCCCGTTGCAGCCCTGGGACTGGGCACAGTTGCAGGCACTGAGTAATAATGCACGTTGTTGGAATTTTGGGCTATAAGACTAAGTCTGATAAAAAACCGTCCTGGGATCTTAAATACAACTAATAATCATAATGATAATAATGTTTTTATGTCCTTGAGGAAAGATAGCACCTACAGAAACAAGTTACGCTTTAATGATATGCTAGGAAGTTAGATACATACTAATGGGGATGGAAGATTTCCAAGTTCTGAATCACCGAAACTAGTGCAGCATTTGACCTTTTTTAAAATTTCCACCTTGGCGGTGTGCTGACCAGGTCTAAATCTCTTAGCTTGACATATTTGAGACATTCATAGTGCCAGGTGATATGCTGCATTACAAGATATGGACACACACACTGTCACACACGTAGAAATACAATATTGTCCAGAAACATAACCTCTTCCAGGTTGTTTGTTGGTTTGGTTTTATTTTGGGAGGGGTGGGGGGCTGATCAAACTAACAAAACCGTAGGAAAAGGCTGGATTTACAAAAATGAAAACTTTGATATGAGACTTTTTCTGAGAACTTTCTATCCCAGCTATTTTCAGCCTAACCTAAAGAGTAAAGTAGCTAGGTTAGGGAACACTGAGTCATGCAAAATTGCACAGGTCCAGCTTTGTGTGAGTGAGAGCAGCCTGGCCTAGATGCTTTCATGAATCTGCGGAATACTGACTTCTCTCCATGGGATGCTGATGAATTATCCCTTACGACTGCAGACCTAGGAAAACATAAAATAACCTGACTTTGCATATAGAGTTATTGTCCACTCAAGGAATGAAACAGATGGCTGAATTTAAGATATTGAAAATGAATGAGGTTGATACTCAAGAAAATGGCAGCGTCCTCAGGTATTTTGTTTGATTGACACATTGTAAAGCACAATTCTCGATATATTCACAGGATGACAGAATGGCTGAGGTTGGAAGGGACCTCTGGAGGTCATCTGGTCCAACCCCACTGCTCAAGCAGGGTCACCTAGAGCCAGTTGCCCAGGACCACGTCCAGGTGGCTTTTGAATATCCGAGCATGGAGACTCCACAACCTCCCTGGGCAGCCTGTGCCAGTGCTTGGTCATCCCCACAGTAAAAAAGTGTTTCCTGATCTTCAGACAGAACCTCCTGTGTTTCAGTTTGTGCCCTTTGCCTCTGGTCCTGTCACTGGGCACCACTGAGAAGATCCTGGCTCTGTCCTCTTTGCACCCTCCCTTCAGGTATTTCTGTACACTGATGAGATCCTTCCCCGAGCCTTCTCTTCTCCAGGCCAAGCAGTCCCAGCTCTCTCAGCCTTTCCTCGTACAAGAGATGCTCTAGTCCCTTTCTAATCTTAGAGACCCGTCACTGGACTCTCTCCAGTAGCTCCGTATCTGTCTTGTACTGGGGAGCCCAGAACTAGACACAGTGCTCCAGTACTATTCTTGGTCTACTCAATGTTAAGAGTCCATAAAAGTTTGTTTTTTATGTAGATGTTGCAACTGAACTGAAAATAGGTCTCAGAAGAGAAAATAACTGAGGCCAGAGTTTTCAATTCTTAGGAATCCTGAAGCAATGCATGGAGCACTTTTTTTTAAACACAGTGATAATGTTTTCTTGGGAAAGTGCCAAGAACATTTCAAAATCAATTTCTGTTCACATTCATTTACAGCTCCTGCACTTAGTACACCGTCTGTCTTCATTTCATTGCTATATGTTAGTCTGATGGGATGCATAGAAGCTGTGCTAGACTGTGCTAGATGAAGATTCATCCGTAGCAGTTTGTTATTTTGCATGTTCACCGTCCAAGGGAGAGGTAACAGAAATGTGAAATACATTATACTCTGTTTGTTTTGGGTTTTTTAGTAGGAGCAAGCTTTATTAGTGACTTGAAGTTATAAATTAAAATAATATGAAGTATTGTTATTGGACTTTGAACAAAAGTATTTTGCTTTACTTTTGCACCCTCAAATGTGTAAGCTATGATCTAGGAAATGTTTACACCTGGGGTTTATTTTACATGTGTGAATAATCCCTCACTGCTCTCCGTAAATACTATTTGCAAGATCATGGTCTAAGATTGTTTCAGAATGCCATTAAGCATTTTTGTTTTTCTAGTCTTCAGTTTGCAAATGCCTTTTAAAAAAAAAAGCTAGAGGATGTATAAAAATAATGCACAGCTTCATGAATTATGCAGGGAGACATTCTAGTTCCCTGTTGATAAGGCAAAACGTTCAGGTACTAAGATACAAATTTGGATGGGATATTACAAAATTAGGCTCTGATTCAGTAAACCATATGGGTAAGAAGTATTGCTCACGTACTTGATATAAAGCACATGCTCAAGTGGATCAGACCTATACCGCTGTGGCACAGGATTTGTCCCTTCCAGTCTTCTGTAAGTTGAGATTTCTCTGAAGTAGGCAGAATTAAGGCTGTTTAAAGGACATTTTAAACCACTTAAGACTTCGCAAAGTGACACTAGTGAGTGGCAGAAAAAAAAACCCCACTGCCTTTCCACACAACATGGTTATTACAAGTTGTCTATGTAAGCCAGATGATTCAAGATCTTTAATGAAAAAGGCAATGTAGATAAAGGTAATTATATATGTGTAATAATTATACACAAAGTTACATTACATATATGTGTGTATAAGCTTATTTCAAATTTGAAAATAAAACTGGCTCTGGTGAGTCTGAAAATAATTTTAAAATGGAACCATTCTATTACCTTTGTTATTGCACCTCATTAAAAACAAATGAATCCAGTTATACCTACTCATTTACTGCTTGGTTTATTTGCTGGTTTCCACAGCTAGTAAAGCCAGCCTTTTTTGTGTCACCTCATTGCTTTCAGCGCTTATGCAGAGAGGAAGACCCTCGACATTACTTTTTAGAATCACAACTGGTTTAGAAGAATTTGCCTGCATTTGCTGCCTCTCGCACTGCCTCTCCTTCTCTGTTCCCCTGTGTCAGAGTCAAATTATGAAACAAAGCCATCAGCCTTCTGGAATCGGGCATTAATACACTGTTTGATGAGAAACCTCTCCTTTGAAAAGGATGCTGGTCTCAATCGTCAGAAGTCACAGCAATAAAAACTTTGTCTTTGTGCTTGGAAGTGCAGCTGCTGATGCTGGCAGGGCTGCGCTGGCTGGCTTTCTGGATGCCCCACATTTGGATGCTTGTTCTTCAATGCACAGTGACTTTCACAGATGTCGGTGCTTGTTACCTACTGAGAAGAAATTAAACCCTGCATGTTAGCCAATGTGCAAACTGTTCCCTCTTTTTCACATCACTTCAGCTTCCAGCATAGGTAGGCTCAGAGGCACACACTGGGGCACTTAGTCACATTTTCCTGTATTCGCCTTTAGATTTAGATATTGTTATGTTCAGGAGATGGATTTAAGTTTCAAATATTTCTTCTGATTAGAACAGCCCTATCTCAACAGGAGGTCAGACTGATGTTTTCAGTAGGCTTGACTCCCATTTGCCTTAAGGTCCTGGACTCCCATTTACATCAAGGTCCTACTCTTCCATAATGTTTCCTGGAGCGGCATCTGGATCAGCCTTGGCTGTCACTCCAGTTGCTTTTCACTGCTTGGGCAGTTAAAAAAGATGGAAAACCGGTATATCTGACCTTGTCACGCACAGGAATTTTCCACTGGCATCCTCCCCACCATTGCCACAGAGGGAGTTTCCAGGTGAGAGAGGACACGTTCCAAGTATTTTATGGCCCAGTGATGACCTCTTCCTAAAATAGCACCTAAAGACCATTAACTTCTGGAACAAGGTAATGAACCTCCTACTCTCCCACCCACATATCCCTGGCACACATGTCCTGGAGAGCATAGGTACTCCCTGCTCACTGGCAGGCAGCAAGTGGACTGTGAAAGGAGCTCTGTGGCACTTGGGCAACATTTTGCTGCTAACACATTATGTTTTTGGATCCCTATTCTTCACCTTATGGCCCACCGGCATGACTGTTAAAATTATGAGGTTAGGAACAGAGGTTTACATGTGTTGTCTGTAAATTTATTACTTAATTCATTGTAGGTCCCACTCTAAACCTTGGCTGAAAACGAAGATTTCTGAAAAGCCATCTCTGCCTCCAGTATGCTGCAGAGAGAAGACAAGTTCTGTAGAAGGTGACTTGCCGAGTGCAATTTCTTCCATCATCAAAAACTCTCCCTGCCTTGCTTTGTTAAAAGTTTACGCTGTTTGGTGCTTACCTTGCAGGCCCAGAAAGCTCATTTTTCTTCTCCCAAAGAGTGAGATCCCACGCACAGAGTGGGGAGGCACTCCAGTTATGGGGCAGAGCAGGTGGTACAGGAGCCAGGAAAGTGTGCTGTGAAGTGACGCTCCCTCATTTAGTCAAATTTCTCCTCCCTTGGTCTGTAGGTTGGAGGCTGGAGCGGCTGGCTGCTTCTGGGAGGCAGGTTTCATCTAGTAAGAAGGAAGACATGGTAAAGCATGGCAAACAAGTGAGATGTAGCCATAGGAAGAGGAAGTGTGACATGAGCCAAGCGTATTAGTGTCACTCTCAGTGTGTGAGACTTGACAGGTCTTTCATATCAGAGGCACAAGGGTCATGCATGGTTTTGGAGCTTCCTTAGAGCAGCATAAACAGGATTAAGGACCTGATATTAAGTCCATTTAGTTTAAATAAATTCAAAAGATGCTTCCTTCTTCCAGTACTTTCTCCCCTGTATAGGTTGGATTTTTATGATGTCAGGAATTAGTAAGAGTAATGTAAGTTCCAGCATGTGGCATAACTGAGATGACTTAAGAATTCATAAATGCATTTGGAACGAACAACTCCATGTTACTGAAAATAAGATCAGTTATGTGATTAAAATGAATGCAATCAAATTTGAAGCTTCAGGCACTGCAACTAAACAAACTGATACCTCTAATCAGCCAACTATGTTCTTTTAAGGAACATTATAATTTGAAATGGAGAAACTACTTTAAAACCATCTTCTCTAGTGAACAAATGACTATGCAGCAATATTTACATAGTCATATATAACATCTTTTAAATGGAATTCATGAAGATTCTCTAATTAGAGCTCAACAAAAACTTTGCACCTAAGAATTTGATACAAGGGAGACATCTGGTGAGACATCCCCGTAATGCCATGCCTCTGCACTGCCAGGCTCACGGCAAGTGGAGATGGGCTTGGCTTGCTCAGTACAGAATTCCTCAGTGAGCCTCAAATGTACCTCTGAGACACACCGGGAATTCTTGCCTCCTGGCAAAAACCTGACTTCTATGTTATAAATTGTCAGTTGAAATATTTATAACATCATCTTTGGGGACTTAGAGAACTGGGGAAGGGAAGGGGAAGGGGAAGGGAAGGGAAGGGAAGGGAAGGGAAGGGAGGCAGCTCCACCGCGTTCCGGAAAGCGAGCACTCGAGCAGCTGCGAACTCGGTCCCTCGCACAGGACCAGGAGCCGGGGAGCTAGTCCCGCGGAGGGCAAACGGGAATAGTTGCTGCCANAGAGAAAGGGAAGGGAAGGGAAGGGAAGGGAAGGGAAGGGAAGGAAAGGGGGAAAGCAGAAAAAGCAACAAAGATTAAAAAAATAAAGAATTTGTGTGTTATATTTTATACTTCTCTTTGATACCTGCACACACAAGCAGTTTCTTATAATTTTTCTTTTTTTTTTAATAACAGGGACGTTCCCTGTTAACGTGCTTCATTTATTCTATACTAATGTTTTTTTACTCTAAGTGCTCATGGAATGAGGTAAAACATCCATGTGACAGAGCCAGGCTAATCCTATGACTGAGAAGAGCTGGGAACATAGACTGCCTATCAGGCCTATCCTTTGGTGCACCCTGCTTTTGGAAAGAGTGGTCATGCTGGTGAAATCACTGAATGTGACTCTAAACAGTCTTGATCCCACTCCCAGCCCTTCTCTTCATTTGCAGAATGAACAGAGGTAAACTGATCCTCTGCAGGAGAGCAGCTTACCCATTAGATAAAGCACAGAGAACTGATATGCCTGTTTTCAGAGCTGACATCCGTGAAGATGTCCGTAAGACCATACTCAGGTCTCTTAATACGTGAGAATATAAAAGTGTAAAACTTTAGTAAAGATATGAAAAACTAATAATACTTGATTACCATGGCAGTTTTGTCCTATAAGCATTTCTTTGGAAGTGACATTTTTACTATTGTAAAACTCCACCTGTTTTGACACGTGTTTTTGAATGCATGTGTCTGGCTGTATGCCTCTATACAAACACAAAGGTGGAGTGAAAAAATAAAGCCAATCCTAAGTTTACTGTGACATTTATGTGAGGGACTTAGATAACTGGGTTCCCTTTTGTTGCATTTTCTACTTTTGAATTGCTGGAAACATTTTTGGTATCCACACATAAGAAATATTGCAGGTACTATATTTTTTTGCACCCACAATTAGAAATTGAGCAACTCAATAGAAAGCCATCAGAATGACTTATCCTGTGCTGCAGACATATCTGTTGTGAGATCTGATGTCCATATTCTATCATTTATCAGCAGTCCTGGCAAACCAGGG
>VYZV01031646.1:1631-13083 GCA_013401275.1 Pandion haliaetus | reverse complement strand
CAGGGGGCCGCCGCCGAGTCCGACCTCAGCAGCAAGTTCGCCTTCTCCGGCGCCAAGGAGCAGAACGGTAAGGAGCGGCAGCTCCCGCCGCCGCCGCGCAGCCCGGGGCAGGGGCAAGGGCAAGGCGGGGGCGGGCGCCCGGCCGGCGCGGAGCGGAGCGGAGCTCTCTCGCCTGCGGGGCTGCTCGGCGCCGCGGAAGGGGGGGCGGGGGGGGCGGGGGAAGGCTCCGTGGCCGGTCCGGGATGAGCGGGGCTCGGCTGCTGGGTGTTCGCCCGCCGCCTTCAGGGGAGCGCGGTGGGTAAAAGGGCAGCGGAGCGGTTAGGCGGCCGGGAGGGAGCCCAGCGCCGGCTCGGAGGCTCCCTCCTCTGCGGTCGGAGGGGCAAAGTGTTCCCCCCCCAAAAAAAAACCCCCAAAGAAACCAACCAACGACTCGCCCACCTTTGTAACCTAAATGCTTAGCTCTCGGTGTGTGTGTGTGTGTGTGTGAGGTGGGTTTTTGTGTCTGTGCGTGAATGAGTAGTATTTTGTACGGGCTGGAAACGAGCTAATCCTGCATAGGAAATGAGAATTACTTTCAACTTTCAAGTGTACCTGAAATGTTTAGAAAACTCTCAAATGCAAGTTCCCTTGGGCTGGGGCTGCGCAGAGCTGGAGAAAGACTCCTTTCATACAGCAAGGGCAGCTTCGGGGTGTGTAATTTGCTTAGCCTCTGAACTCCATATGATTTACATTATTCAGATTTTTAAGCGCCTTTCCTCTTGATGTGCTATTATGAAGTCATTTTAAAGAATATTTTACAAACTGAAATGTTATATACTGCATGAAACCACACTTAGTGTAGAATATCTAAATTTAAGGCTGTTAGCATACATTCATGGAAGCCCTGGTGCTTAATGGGGGGGTGAGGCAGGGGGTGTTTGAAAAATTTAGTACTTTGCACGTCAGCTAGAACAAGCTTGCTCCCTGGGCACAAACCAACACAAAAGGCCAAGCTGGGAGCTCTCAAAACTCTCTGAACTGTAATGAAATAAAGCAGAAACGCAGATTCGAGGCTAATTCAATTCTCTCAACTTTGAACTTGGGACTCCCCAGATAAAAGTATTCTATGTCATATCTTTTAATAGAAAGCAAAGTTTTAGAGACCTCTGCAAGTGCTCTGTGACTGGGTAGAATATGCAGTGCACTATTAAGTTTAGCAGGGGGAGATTAATACTGCTGTGGCCTGCTAATGTGATGATATATGGCACCTGTGGACTGCCGGAGCTGCTGATCAAAGAGCAGCATGGGGATCAATCTCTAATCAGAGCAACTGTGAAGGGCCAGAGGAAAGTGATCAAAAGGCTCAGAGACCCGGCTATTCTGACAGGAAACCAATCAGACTTTGTGCACAGTGCAGGAAATTATCTGCTCTGTGTGAGAGAAGAAAACACTTTCTACCCCATCCCAGCTTACCTGACGTTTAGAGGCTTTAGGGCACCAGTTTGTGACAAAATGGACTTGGCACTAATATACTAAAATCTTGTGCTGTTATGCTGCCTTCTGTCAAATTTGCATGGTGTGCGTGTGAAGCGTATTGACACACAGAGGATTACCATTGCTTTGCTTTAACTTTGTCAGGACTGGAAAGAAACCTGCTATGCTGTCAGTCTTCCCTAAGAGGTTTGTTAACAGTATAATGCAGCTGGGCCCTGAAGGGCCACCAGGGTCCAACTATGGGAGCACAACAGTGTAAAAGGTAGATCATACGGCATAGAAGCAAAACTAATGTAAATAGGTATATGTATACGTGACAACAGAAACTAGATTCTTTTCACATATATCAGAAATGCAGCTGCTTTAGGTCAGGCTTCAACTGGTTTCCGATGCAATTTGGCACGCTCTAAAATACAGTTGCTACATTCTAGAACAAATGCAAAGCCAGGAGATTTTTATTTTTTTTTTCTAAAAGTGCCCTGAAACAGTATTCTGTAGGAGTTTATACTCACAACAGTCCAGGTTCTTCTTGTAGCTTACTTGAAGTTTGCTTTTTAGTTGTTCAATTGCAAAAGTTACTTTGAAAAATTAGCAGAAGTTTAGGTACAACTAAGTACCAACCCCTGACTTTTCTGAACTGATTTTAATTATTTGGGGGATCAGTAACACTGGTCAAACCAGTTCTTACTTGATTTAATTAGAGTGATTTTTACACTCTGCTGCAATCTAAAGATTGTATAGCTTTTAGCTAGAGGCAGGTTAAAACTCCCTGGAGTATGAGAATGAGATATTGCTGTTCACGTGCCAAGTAATCTTTGGTCAGGAGAGAGGGAGATTTTTCACTCGCGCACTCTACAAATAAAAATTCTGTCCTCTACTTGTAAAACTGCTAAATAGCCAAGAACTTTTGCAGTAGAATGGGTTACAGTGTTACTCGGCTGTACACATGGGTGCTGTAGCTGTTGCGTCAAGGTGATACTGAAGATGTCTATGACCAGTTATTAAATCAGTGGGACTACTTGTGTTACAAAGGGTAAGCATGTGCTTAAGGATTTATTTTTTCATAATTGGTATTTATTTATTAGCTAAATGATTATTAACTTCAAAATTACAATTGGACTAGATTTATTTACTAAATGTAGACATAAGGAGTTCTCTTGTTTCTGCTGTGTGGTGAGGGTCATTTTAGGTGGCAATTTGCTAGTGTAAAAATTTCTTTGTAATTGTAAATTAGATATTCTTAGAACACAGTATTTTGCTGCTACCTCCTAGGAATTCAGTGTGATGGTTGTTGTGGGGCCAGCGTAGCTCCACTTGAAACCACTTAAAACTACCTCCTTGTTTTTATTGGCCCTCTGCTATAGTCAGATTTTCTTTAAGAACAGGTTGTATTTATAACTCTGCCTGACAGTACGGAGTTTTATGTGATTTCCTTGAAAAATTTATATTTATCTTTAATGTTTTTATTTTATTCAACTGAGTAAATACTCATCTGGATGATCAAAGAAGTTTATGCAACAATTTTCTGGAAACTGAAGTAGCAGTAAATGGTGCGTGTAGTGATGGCTCCATTTATCTGTATGGATTTCATTTCCACAATTCTTTGTCGTGTTGAAAAACAGATTATGCTTTGAAGGTTTTTTTCATACTCAGGTGGCTTTATCAGTTCTCTTATGGCTGTTTGATGTATTTATTATTGTTTTTCCACATCGAAGTAGAGTGTCAAGAAAAATCGATCACTCTGTTTCTTTTGAGGAACAAAATTGAATCTCTTGCATATTGAATTTGATTACTTGGGTGGTTTACTTATTTCTTCCTTCTATTATAGTTCTTGCTACTTTTCCATCTACTTTTGACTGCTGTTTTTATGTAGTATCTTCATCCTGTTTCTGTAGTTTCAGCAATGTTTGAGGAAGCTATTGGTGGATTGAGTAATGTGAATGACTTAATTCTAATGACTTAACTCGGGTGGTCTGAGTGCACCTGCTTATGTGATATTATTAGTTTGATCTAGATTTGATTACAACATGAGATGGCAGGAGAATCTAAGTTCAGTTTTCTTGACTGTCTTAGGACAAGATGTGATAAATATTTAAAGTAATTTTGCTAAGCTATCAGCTGTTATGATTTCTATGAGAAATATGAGGATTTTTTATAGAAAATAATGTAAAAACTACTACTGGATGCCATAAACAATGAAGTGTATAGCTTATGTGGCATGTATATTTAAAATGTAGTAATGATAACTTCAGAAGGCCAAGAAACTGAGGTCAGTTAGCAACTCACCAGGACTGACTAATTAGAAATATTATTTTTTCTACAATCAGTTTCAAGTGTGAATGAACAGCAGTAAATAGAGTTGCTGAAGTAAGTCTTAGAAAACCAGAGTACTTATCAGATTTCTGTCGATCCTGCAGCACAGGTAATGTACCCGTGATGATCTGTCTTTCGATAGATCTTAATTTCTTTAAGTTTGTTGGTTTTTTTTCTTTTCTTCCCCCAAATGAATAGAAACTCTTAATAATAAGTTTCACTAATTGATCACTTAATAATGTATTCCTTCTGAAACGGGCAAGATTTATGTCGCTTAAACCAAACAGGAGCCCTTGAACTGGAGTTTGAGACTTGTGTATCTCAGGCCATCCTTTGGAAAAGTTGGTGGATGCAGCTGGAACTGAGTGAGTAGCTGAAGTGCCAGAGGGAGCTTCTGTCATTACCTCGGTGTGTGTACGGCCTCACACACCTCCTCACAACCACCTAGAGGATTCCTCAGTTCGTGTACCTCCAAAGCGAACCTCCAGCTTATTCAGGGATGGGGACAGCACCACAATGTAGAGTTTCTGATTAAGGTCATTTAACTCGGGCTGAACACCTGAAAGAAGGTGTGGATGTCCAAGTGAAGCAGCACATCGAATCCTTGCAGATGGGAATGTAAGTGCTTTTGCTTGAGTGCAGTCATTTGAGTGCAAAATTATCTCTTATAAAGCAACATACTTTAAAGCAGTGGGAGTCGGCGCTACCTCTGCTGACTCTTGTTGAATTGATGAGTGCCAGTACAGACTGTTGACTACTGCTGGGTAGCAGAAGTTTTCTTCGTTTTGACAAGATAAGGAAGTATAAAATCTGAGCACGTGTCATCTAAAGGGAAACTTGACAGTGATGCAATTTTTCTCAAGTTTAATCTATTTCGGTTTAGTCCAAGACTTGTTTTGAAATGTTTTAAAGCCCTTTTCCTGGAGAGTGCAGAATTGCACCATATCCTCTTTTGACTTTAAGCAAAAGATTGTGGCAAATTAGAGAAGTTCTTCAACACTGCAATAAATTGCAGTGGAAGAAAATTTTAAAAACTGGTTTCTGCCTTTGTAGTTGACTTCTGGTGTATTGTCTGCCATTCAGCAGAGTGCTGCTTGGGACTTCTCCTTAGTCCTGCTGCTTCTCTCAGTTTCTTCTTTCTGTTAGGTAGAAGTAAGGGTTTTAAAAGCAAAGACCATTTGCTACTTGTTCCAAATATGTTGGTATTCCAGTCTTCCCGTACTTTGTTAAATATCTTGAATGGAATTTAAGGGAGAAACATGTAAAATCTTATTTTTTCAGTAACTAGTTCTTATTAGGCTTGCAGATCAGACTTTAAAGCTTTATTTTGTGTTTGGGGGTTTTTAGTTTTTCTTTCAGTCAGATACAGAGTTTTATAACAGAGAAGAAATGCAGGGCATACCTTGAGACACTGACAGTTATACTACCAAAGGGCTTATGTTGAACTTTGTCTTCACATAAACATAATGTCTTTTATATATTATAACTTCATCCAAACCCTTTGAGTCTAATTATTATATAGTCAACATGTAATACCAGAGTACTGGTTTGCATCCTACAGCAGTGGTTGTGCATTATAGCAGAGTGGTTTGGGGTTTTTTTGTTGCTGTTCGGTAGTTGCTGTTCTTGGATTTTGCCATGTCTGGCAGTTTCTGATTACTAGAAAGAGGATGCGCTGTGCAAGCCCACTTCCCTTAGCTGGAAATGAGCCTCTCCAATTGCTTTATAGGTAGCTCTTGGCTTTGCCAGGGCGCCATGCCTTTGCTTTTTAGTCACAAAGTGCATGCCATGGAAAATACACTTCCTGGTGTGTAGCATCTTAGGAATTGGCCTATACATAAATAGTCTTTTCGCAGAAACCTCTGAGACTTAGAAAAATTACACAACAGAAAATGAATATAGCTAACATGTAGAAATGCATTTATTTTAGTAGCACTTAGGTATCTGTATGAGTGCTTACCTGTTTTGGAGTTTCTGAGAAATTAATTGTATGTTGAAACTTAGCCCTGTCATTCCCTTTTGGGGAAAACATGTGCAGCTTATGTTTGAATGTGGAATGCTTTTATTCAGGTAGGTGAGTGAAAATTCATAATGTGCTACTGTGAAGCTAAAATATAAATTTGCATTTCCTAGAGGCTTCGTTAAATTGTAGGATGTTATTTTAAGGTGGCAATGCCAGGAAAATTTATACGTGGCTCTATCCGTAGACATCCTAGCCCTAGGGTTCATCTGTCTTCTGATCTTCTCTTCTCAATATCCTTCTGCTGAGATTTTATAAACGTATCCCCAGTGTTACATTGAGTTATATGTGCTTAATTCCATGATCCAATAGCATACTAAACAGTTTTCTTTTATGTGAACGTACTCCATCTTAGAAAGCATGTGTACAATAGCACCTATAGACATTTTCATAACTAATCAGTTTCTACAGAAGTTGATCAGCTGAGTGAGACAAGGCAGGACTCTAGACGCTCACAGAGAAAGTCTTAAACACAGAGAGTATAAGAACTATTAAAAAATTAATGTAAGTGAGAGAGCCCAGCGAATTCCTTGCTCTCCTGCAGGCCTTCTGCATTAGGGTTAGCAAGGGCTGTCTTTCTTCTGAGTTTAATTAGTTCTGTTCCAAATACTCCATCTTTGTTAAGCATGCCCACAATTTTGGACTTTGACATTCACCTTGCATAGGCATGACTGCACATTTGCACTGGGCTCGTAGGCTGCTCGGCTTCTTGTCACTGTGGATTCCTCTAAAGTCCTGTGAGTGTGTGTGCCACCCCTCAACCTGTGTCAATGTGCTTTTACCTTCACCAACTAGACCGTCAGGTGAGCTGGCTGCAAGTCAAGTTAAAAGAATTCATCAACTGTTTAGTTAAGTCTCTTTGAGCTGCTGGATTGTTACTTCCCTGTGTGGTTGTTCTCATTCAAGCTGGGGTAATTTGGGAACACGCAGGTTACCTCTGCAGTGTAGGTGTTCACAGTGCTTGTCACTGCTTTTTTTTTTTTTTCTTACTGCCCTTTTCATATGCAGGTGTTTGGGGCTGTGGAAAGGTAATATGTACCTCCCATATACTGCAGTCCAACACAATAGAGGCAGAAACAGCATTTGCACATGAAATAAGAAAATGTTCAAAGGTTATTTACCATGTAGTGGCATCCTTTTATAGTAGTAAGAATGGGCAAGTTGCAAGGCAGTATCAAGTAACACCTTTTTTCAGTGACATCGTGCCTTTTTTGTGAATTAATCCTCATAAATTATTAATTAATCTTGTACTTTATGGTAAATTCATTCAAGACATCATTATAAACGCAGATGTTTCAAGGAGATTCTTCTAGGGCGAAGAGCACCTCTGTTCCTCTACTCCCTGAAAGCCCAAAACACTGAAATTTCTCCTTGAGTTTGTTAAAATAGATGATTAACTGTATTAATATAGTATGCAGGGATGGCGTAGTTTGATCACCGTTGTAGTGATTTCTTTACATGAAATGCAAGGTATGCACTGGTTCTGAATAAAGCCAGGGGAAGGACCCGGTGGTGGCAAGGTGGCCAAGGATTTCCTCTGGTTATGCACCTTGCCAGCACTGTGGCTGGAAGTAGAAATCTTTCTTCTGAATTCTTTAGTACTCTGTTTTCTAGATGAACAGTGACATTAGTTGGGTAGCTATCCTTTTACGTTCCCTATGATACTACAGTTCTACTATAGGAAAGTGAGGGAGGTCTTCCAAGCTTTCAGCAAATGTCTGGTGTAGCCGTTGATAACTTTGAGAGCTGGATTTAAACTCCCTTATCACCCTTATGCAGCTTTTCTTGAAATGTTAGGTCTGACTGTCTCGGAAAAAGTAGAGAATGTCTTGGGAGAAGGAAACAATGCTGCTTGTGTTTCCTGTACATTTAACTCCTTTTTGCATTGCTTCTGCTGCAATATTCTTCTTATGAATTGGCAATAAATTATGTAAGAAGGTGGGGGGCAGGAGGTTAGATGCTGCAGTTAATTAGGGAATTGGTCCTGTAATCTGATAAATGGGCTTCAAACTAGGTTCAGGCAGTAAAACGTAAAGGAGTGGTGCCTTTTCTGTAGCTTCGATATTCTATATATTTAAACCATTACTCAGTTTGGCACATATCAGCAAAGTTGTAATTTTCTGTGAAGGAAAAGTCCAGGTGTAAAATACCAGGGAGTGTCATATTTGAGGAGTAGCTTCCACTGAAAAAATGGTTTTGGAGATGCTCTTAGCACGCTTTCCATGTGAATCCATAGCTGTTAATCTCTCTATGCCACTTTTTAAGCACCGTTTGTTTAAAAGCACATGAAGTGGGAAAATGACTTTGCTGGAAGCTGATTTGTGAAATAATGCATAATATCGCTGTTTTAATTGTTTTCTTTAGCTATAGACTTTTCCACAAAATTCAGTTGTCCAGTCTTTTATTAAACTTGTATGGGGAGCTTCATCGGATGAGCCATTACACAGTAGTAGCTATACTATCCAAGAAGTTTGATATTTATTTATTTTAAATTATTTTTTCCCCCAGTGCATTTCACCGTGTAACCATCTGACTGCCTTCACCCTTTTTCAAAACAACCAGAGGCACAATTCCTAGGGGCTCCACGTTCTTCCTTGGATTGACAGGAAACCAGTACTCATTTTATACAATAGTTAAGCATTAAGAAAGACATATGGCACAGGAAATTCTTTTGCTGTGTGTGAAGGTATGGCACTTCCAAACTGAAAGTGTTGTTCTGACTACTTCACCGGTAGTGGTGAGTTTTAGGAGGCCACTTCCATCTGCAGAGAGTGTTTCACTTGCTTGTGGTTCTGGGGCTCATTCAAATGCTCTAAAACAAAATAAAAGGAATGGATGTAATAACTTCTTTATGGAAAAGTCATAAAAAGCTACAGGGCCGTGTAAACAAATTGGGTCATTTACAAGATGTTTAAGTGATGGAGATTCAGTCCAAATTCAAAGGTGTGGATTAGGTTTTACAGTCATCTTGACTGAATTTTGCCCTCAACAGGACTTTCTTTTTCTGCCAGGAATGCCTTTGACACTACAGATGACAAATTCTCAGAAGCAGTGTTTTCAAACATTTCAGTGCATTCAGAGAAAAGCTGTGAAACAGGAGAACAATTCAGTAGTATAATTTCACCTTTTTCTAGGTGAATGGGGGGCCTCTCTTGATCCACATCGTTACACTGTAAAGCCGTAGTGGAACTTTGTAGTATTCCCGGGGAAAATAAACTAAAAGTGTTTCCCTTCTGGATTCAAACATGCCTGAACTAATTACAAAGCAACCGTTTTGGCTCTCTGCTCTGTTCATATAAATAGGTTTGCACAGAACAGCAGTGACTGTGATCCAAGTTAAACTGCACTGGTCACAGAAACTTATGTCAGATCTAATTGAAGCATTATATGTTATGTCTACAGTGCGTCAACTTACAAGACCCTTGTTTCTCATTTCATCATTTTTCGAAGAGCACCGAAAAAGTGGAATGGAAAAGAGGATAACTAATACTTTTGTGTGTTAAAATACATTCCGCAGGGTTATTTATATGCTTCAATGTAAATGTAAGCTTGTGTATGGACAATTTTCTCAAGTTTGGGAAAGGGGCATTGGTGTTGGCTACTATGGGGTGCTTACCTTGTCACGAGACGTGATTGCTCAGCTCTGCTATTACCAATGCAACTTCAACTACCTTTCATAACCCTCCATGCACTAAAATCTGCAGATCATTTCAGAATGAAAATAACTTTACTCAGTGCAAGTTTGGAGTTAGTTGTAACTAACTGTACATGGGTGAAGCTACCTGGTTTTATGTACAGGGCTAAATAATGAATTGTTGACTCATCTTTTAGATGCTTCATACTGTGCCTGTGAAAATAATAGTTGTTACTTGAAGTGTATATGTGTGATTATACCGTATTTGAAGAAGTTCTTCAGAAAGTGATTCAAATGAATGTTGCATTGTACAGTGTCCATTTGTAAAAAGGTTTGTATTTATATTACTGGCAATTTGCATTTTAAAAATACAGTTTTTGGAAGTGGTCTATCTTAATATTTCAAGGCTTCAGTATGTGAAGAACACACTTCTATTTAGTGTGTTGTTACACAGGGAGATCCATACCTGCAAACATTTCTGTTGCTTGTGTAACTATAGTGGACCTAAAAGTGAAGTAAAGCCTTGTAACTGAGAGCTAAAAAGTAACGGCTCCAAACCAAACATGATTTCTAGACAAGGAGATGAAACTGTTGTATATGACCTTACCTAAATGCTACTTTTTAAGATATGACTTGTTGGGCCTGCTTTCTTTTCTTTGTGTCATTCAAAAATACCCAGCCCCAGGGCGCACTGCATATCTGTAGTCAGACTAGGGTCTAAAACTTGAAATACTCTAAAAATTTCTGCTAAGCGCTCACTGTATTTCTCATAGTACTTGTTGGTATAGGAATTCACAAAGTACTTGTCTAGTGCTAATACAGCTTTGTAGTTCTTCCTTCTGAATTGGAGATTGAATTTGTGATGAACCGTATCATTACTGCTAAGGGTCTTTCAGCAATCTTTACCTATTCTCCTAAGATTCTTTGTAAAGATTGGCATAAGATGTTGAGAACAGCCAGCTTTTTGGTTTCTTTGTTGGGGGTCTTTATTTTATACCTGTTCTCAGTACCTGCAAGAAGTAGTACGTGTGTGGGGAAGTGAGTGTCCTAGGCTGAGTCTAAACAGGACTGGCAGGGAGTTTTTGAGCTCATGAATTTTCATCTCAAGAGAGACCACAGAGATCATCTTTGATCTTGCCTAACACCTCAAGAATGGCACATCTCAGTAGAGTGAGTGTACCAGTAAAGAGAGCTCTGTTACTTAAATATCTACCTGATTTGCAAAATTATCTTACTGCTTGTGGGGGAAAAGATGGTTTTATATAGTTGTAAAGTGGAAATATAAGCATATTTCTAAAGCACGTGCTTGCCTTGACAGTGAGAATCTTGCAAAGCTCTGATTGGCCTCATTAGTCAAGATGCATGTGAAGGTACTGTGTAGTGATAATACCTAATGAAATAGTTGTGATATGTTTCTGTATTGTTACTGCTTTTAATGTAATTACCAAAATTTGGACCCAGTCAGTTCTTTGAATTAGGGAAAGAAACGGATGGTGTGCCTGTAGTATATCTAACAGTGTCTGTTAGTTTTACAGGATCTGTAACTTCTCTTTGAGATTAAGTTTGAGAATCTACAGTGTTATCAGTGAAGAATACTGTTTCAAGGTTGGATCAATGCCCTTGCATAAAGCTGATTTCTCTTACTCATTATTGAAAAAACCCGAAATCTTGTTAATGGTTCTGATGCATCTGAAACAGTTTAAAATATTTCACCATAGAGTGGCGGCTTAGTTTTCTTATGGACAGTTTTAACAGCACAACATTTATTTCTAGCAGCTGTTGTTTAATAGATGGTCTTTAATTACTCAAATTTATAGTTAGGTGCACTTGTATGTGGTTTATTCTGACATTTTTATGTATGTGGATGCTTAACGTATGTTTGTGCTAATTCTGTGTATTGAGGCATATTCTTGGGCTAGATTGACCTGTTCATATTTTTTTACTTTCAGGAAGTAATTGGTAAACTTGATGTTCAGTATTTGCATTTCAGATGAGAATATGTTCTCTGTAGC
>VYZV01031644.1:5568-58955 GCA_013401275.1 Pandion haliaetus | reverse complement strand
AGAATTATGTTCAGATACTGTGTTTTTATTAAAGTACATTTACAGAATGACAGAGAATAGGAGAAGTAGCAAGGAGTGCACTTTCAGTAATAAGTCAGACACATCCAGGGTGCAGGGTTAATCTAAGAGACAATCTGTAAATGAAATTGTATTCATTTTAATTCAGGCAAGGGTAACGCAGGACCGTGCTGTTTCAAATAAAAAATCAGAAATCTCTCAAGTAGAGAAATATTCTACAAATCCTATGTCGTACATTTTTAAGACATCTGGAGATTCTTTGTTCTTTGCAATTCCCACTTCTCTCCTAAAGATCATTGTTAAAGTGTCAAATAAAAACTGCTGGCAAGCCGTTAAGTATTTCATAACAGATTGTGCTATCTTATATGATAATATCTTGTTAGGGTGTGAGACGACAAAAAACAATATGTGGAAAAACATTCAAATCAGAAAAGTCAATACAAAGCAGAATAAAAGTAGGAAAAAGTACTCTCTTTTCTCATTTTCAGTGTCCAGACAAGTTCACAAGTTCCCAAAGGAAATGGCAGGAGCCTCCTTGTGCTGAACAAAGCACTGAAGAATACCCTGAGAGGAAGAAACAATCATGAACTGAAGGGAAGATAAACAGATGCGCAAGAAAAAAAACAAGTCCAGACCTTATTTTCTGTAACTTCTACGGCAACTCCCAAAATATGAGCATCCATGTCTTGGAATAAAAAATAAAATAAAATCATTATTAAAAAAAAAAAAATAAGCTGCCAATCAACTCTCCAGAGTTGGTAAGTTTTTTAAATAATCTATATGTTTCAACCACTATGTTTCACTCACTGGTCCTTTAAATCATTTCAACACCAGCATGACTCTATTGAAACCAGCAGGGTTACAGCATAACAGAGCAGAGAATTAGGCCCACTAGTGTGACTGCTGGTTGCTAGACTGAAGGAAAAACAACTTTCTTTGAGCTTCACACAAGTTCTTTTAATCACTACACGGGCTGAACTAATCCAAAAGACATCAGGCAGTTCCTGTGCTTGGAGGACATCAAGTGAGCTGGATTTCTTTTTTCCCCAGCCTGGGACATTACTGAACTAGCACAACAAATAGTCTGGACATCATAACTCTCTGAAGACACTTCTAATTCCACAGATGTGATTAGCAAATTAACAGAACGGGAAGCCAGGAAGAACCAGCAGATCATCTAGTCTGCCCTAACGCCAGCAAATTTCATCCAGTCTTTGAGGCCAGTAACTTGTATGTCTGATTAAAGCATTCCCCATGTTTCAGTTAAAGCGTATTTTCCCAAATGATAAACAGATCTGAAGATTTTGAAAGAAATTCATATTTCCCCAGTGGTTAGTTTCATGTTTTAAATACTTATTTAAAAAAAAAAAAAAAGCTTTCCAGGAACATCAGTGCAAAGAGCAAAGATAAATCTGGAAAATACTCCACATCCCAGATAACTGTTGCATCTGCCATTAATAGGCGTTCAAGATGGCAACATCTAGAAAACTTAACAAATAGCTTTTACCCTTAGCAAGCAATGTTCTGTTGGAGGTGGGGCTCAAGGTGCCTTCTTAGGACAGCACCAGGAGGCTTCACAGGACTGTAACTGCAAAAATTGCAATTCTAATACAATCCCTGAAGACATGTCTCACTTCCAGACTAAGTAATTCTCTGCAGCTGCTCAGGCTTCATGACACCAAATAATAACATGCAGTTCCCAGAATTAAGTAGTTTGCTACAGCTGCTAACAGTCATTTGCAGGAATAGCCAGGTCTGAGAGATCCCCAACATTAAAATCTGTGTGTAGAGGTCGTATCATGACATTGCTTGACTCAACTGTTCTGAAAAATGAGCGTTTACTGTGCTGTTTAACCCACTATTTCTCCCTAAGTTGTTCCCATTACACAATGACAATAGGGTTTTGTGCTTTTTACTTTTTCCAGGCAGTCTGTCTTCAGATGACAGAAAGTGCAGCTAAAGACACTGAGATTATTTGATTGCCAATGCGCTTCCAGTGTCCTGCAAATCTTTTGAAGGGGCTGGGGTTTTTTGTGTCTTTTTCTTCTTTAGGATAGAGACTGTAAAAAGTGTTTACCTTTTTGACAACACTGTTTTCATTTCATAAACTCAGTTATAGGGAAGCTGGGTTGCTATTAAAGAGTATGTGATAGAAAGATAGGTTGCCACCCCTCCCAACTGATCTGAATGCTCACTATTACTGAACACAGGCAGGTTTCTCTTCTTCAGTTTGCATTTAATTACTGTGTAAAGTAATACCACAATATCCTTTGCAGTATCCAGTATCCCAGAGCTCACTGGAGACTCACAAGCTCTACAAGCAGACCTGAGGATTTGTGGCTATGGGAGTGGTGACAAGTGGTTTAATGGGACTCATATCACTAAACTGCTTAGCAAATCCCACTCCTTAAATTCTGGCCATAGCCATAATGTTGCTATGCTCTGTTTTGATTAAGGTGTAGCAGGCTGTGTAAAAGCTAGGGTAAGGTTTTGCCAGGATTAAAGCAAAAATTCTGAAAAAGGTCCTAAGTAACCAATGCACACAGCATTTTGTAGGGACTGATGTACCGCATTGATTTAAAGTCCCATAAAAGAAATTCAACCTCAAATTTGCCATATTTACCTTGTTAAATAATGTAGTTTTAGGAGGGTCTAGAGAAAAACTGCCACCAAAAAAAAATCTCAGATATACTGGTATTTCACAAACACAGTGCTGGTACACGTACTCATTTTTGGTGCCTCCAGCAGAGTGGTGTGAGCAGACACAGATCGTCTACAGCACCAGATTTAAGAGCTGGGCCCTGGCTTGTTACCCTCAGAGAGAAACCCCACATATACATCCACAGCCAGCTTCTCCTGTGAGTCAAGGATGGAGCTGGCAGTGGCTGCCCATCCCAAGGCCCAAAGGCATGACCTTTCTATTTGGCAGATCTGGGAATGGAGAAGGTCTTTGTGATCTTTTCCTGCTTTCCCCCTGCCACTTAGCCATGGAAACAGCTGTAGCTGGGAAGGAGAAGCACTGTCTCCTGGAAGATGGCTAATCATAGTGTCTTTTGGAAGCCAATTATGAAGGAACTGATGACATTTTTAAATTATATTCAGGGCCTTTTTATATTTTTGAAAGCTAAGGAGCTTTGGGGAGCAGCATGGCTTAGATGAGGCTTGCTGGGGCAGAAAATGGGTGAGAGTGGGAGCTTCCTGGATTTGCAGCAGCAAGAGGCAGCAGCTGCCACCTGGGAAGGAGGCAAGACCACCCCTGCCATTGCCTCGCAGTGTAGAGCCCAAATGCCTTCTTGACTCTCTGCCACAGTCCCTCCTTCTCAGCTTCCACAGCCATTTCCAGTCCGAATTTTGGAGGATCATGGAATCAGAGAATGGTTGAGGTTGGAAGGGACCTTCGGAGGTCATCTGGTCCAAGCCCTCTTCTCAAGCAGGGACACCTACAGCCGTTTGCCCACGACCATGTCCAGGTGGCTTCCAAGGATGGAGACTCCACAACCTCCCCGGGCAACCTGTGTCAGTGCTTAGTCACCCTTACAATGAAAGAGTGTTTCTTGATGTTCAGAGGGAACCTCCCATGTTTCAGTGTGTGCCCATTACCTCTGGTACTGTCACCAGGCACCACTGAAAAGATCCTGGCTCTGTCCTTTTTACATCCTCCCTTCAGGTATTTATTTATATGCATTGATAAGATCCCCCGGAGCCTTCTCTTCTCCAGGCTGACCAGTCCCAACTCTCTCACCCTCTCCTCATATAACAGATGCTCCAGTCCCTTCATCATCTTTGTGGCCCTTTGCTGGACTCTCTCCAGTAGGTCCATGTCTGTCCTGTACTGGGGACTGGACTGGACCCAGCACTCCAGATGTGTCTCACCAGCACTGAGCAGAGGGGATCACCTCCCTTGAACTGCTGGTGACACTCTTCCTAATGCAGGATAAGAAAGGAAATGCCAAAGGGCCTTATCTTCATGCACAGAGAAACACTGATGAGCACAACATTGTGCAAAAGGCCTTCAGATTCTTCCTGCACATTTCGGCACGTTTCATCATAACATCTTACAAAAGACTGCAGTCAAGAACCTAAACTTCACAAAGCCGGAGCAACTTTTGTGTTCAAAAGATGACTCTCACTCTGCAAAATTAGCAACATGAATTTACTGGTAGCTGACTGATTCATGTGGCTGATAGTATCGCTCTCCCTGATAATGCCACCCTACAGCTCAGTTTGAACATGGATTTTTTTTTTTTTTTTTGCTTAGTTCTGTTTTAAAAAATTCTGAAGAACTGGAAAAAAATGGAAGTTATATGACAAAAATTAATAACAATTATGGAAAAACTCCTCCTCACTTAAAGAGTCTCTGTTCTGATTTTGGACAGTGACTCACCGAATTTGAAATGCTGCATGATTTTTCTATTTCTCAAGATTTCTGGAAAAGAAGTGACATTTAAGCACCTTTCTAAAACTATGGGGTTATATTGCAAACATTTAGCTGCTAATATCATTATATGTCATCTGAGGATGATAACCAGACATATTTTACTAAGGATCCTTGACAAAATCATCATAATGTAACCCATAATATTCTCTAAAGGGTGCTTTTATCTTTGTCCTTCGATTAACAGTAGGAGATTAGTGACTAATCTAATTCAGAGTGAAATCAATATTCCTTCGCTTACAAAACAATCTGGAGGTTTTGTGGGTTTTCAGTCAATGAAGACCTTGCAATGGAAAATATGAGCATCCAATAAACAGAGGGGCCTGAGGTCCTTGCAATTGGCATGGAGAGCAAAGGCCCCCATGATAACCATTAGAAAAATAAGGAAAAGCAGAAAGAAAAAGAAGAGATACCTTAAAGCCTTAAATACTTTTGGAAATTAGGTACTCAAACTTTGGATGGATTAACATGCCTAAACTTTCTGGATTTAGAAATTCCAAGGTTTTTGAGATCAGCATTGTATATTGGTTTTCTAAGTAAAAATGAGCTCAGATTGCAATCTCAAAACGAAACAAATTTGTAGAAGGCTGCTAGCCAGGTGAATGTGTTTGCACTGGTTCCTGTGATATATGTTACATTTTATACCGAAGATTAGAAAGAAACCACAGACAGATTGTGGCATGTGTAGTATCAGTTCACAGCAGGAACTAAAGATGAAAATCTCTAGAGTCAAAGTTCATGAGGAGCTCTAAGAATCCTTCCAGGTGTTTTCATGGAAATTGATACAATAGAGCACAGAGATGAAAGAGCAAATATATATTATTTTAAATCATAGCTTCAGGGCTTAAAGCTAAGCTCAGCAGGTACTAGGAGACCCAGCATGGATTTCAAAGCAAACGTACATCTAAAGAAAGCAATTTTTCATTACAGTTATATTTTACACTTCATTCACTTTTTGTTTTCTTTTTTCTCACAGTTTTCTCTTCCTACACTGTCACAATCTCTTCTTCTCCTACTTCTTGTTAAAAAAAAATGTTACAGAAAATGATAAAACATATTTCTGTTTGTGTTTGTGGCTTTTTCATTTATTGTTTCCTGACTATGTGCAGAATTCAGGCATAATTCAACTCACAACTCGGCAAGCCAACAGCTCATGCTCTGCATTTACAAAGGTAATAGTGATGTAACAGAAACAATTAATGCAAAATTTCCTATGTCAGATGCATGCTATGAAAAAGAGAGTGAAGAGACAAGTCCCATTTACACTTAAGACCTGCCATGGCATTCTAGAGAAATCAGCATTTTGAACACTCCAGTTGGTTAGTTCTGTCATATTCTGATAGCCATACATGCAAAAATAATTCATTCATCAGGATTTTTGAGAGAATATATACTTAATCTTTTATGTGATGGCCTGCTCCCTACTATCTGAAAAAAGCAAGTGGAATCTGAGAGCCACTTGCACCATTTCTCATACTTCTAGACACACAACCAGATTTATATATGCAAAATTCTCCAAAAGCACAATATGCACTTTACATGGTCGGGGAGATGACTGCCACATTTGGGTTGGTAAGATCTCGCTTGTGTGTGCAGGCAAAGATTTTATAGACAATATCTGGAAAAATGTAATTATGGCTAAATTCGCTTTCAGAGAGCACTTTATTGATGCTTTTGGATAACCCACTCCATGTCTTAGATCACTGTAAAGACTTCCAAGATATGTGATAGTTTTCATATGGATGGGTAGTATCTGTATATTGGTTGTATTACAGACCTTTGTATTACACAGAAGAGACATACAGCCTCTAACACTGTTTACAAATAAATATACAAAGCAGATATTTTTCAAAAAATATTAGCTTTCTTTTTCTGTTATCAAAAAGGGAAAAAATAACATTCATTTCACCTGAATAGTTTAACACAATCCAGTCCTTTGTTCAGTTACCAGCAAAACCACTTTACAACAGTTCCCTGGAATTTATAGATTTTTCCATTCGCAAGTAAACTTTTTAAAAGTTGTTAAAAAAACTTCAAATAATTAGGAATTGAATGCCTAAGAGAAAAACTTCTTTGAAAACACACTGAGGACAGAAACTATGATTTTATCAGACTCTCCCCTGGGTTTCTGCTACCCTGGATGCCAGAACTACAGCCACAGAAAGAGTAATATCAGGAAACATCAACTTTGCAATAAGGAACATAGAGCAGTTCTTTCCAATTCTAGTTTTATATGAGTAGAGCACTGATATGGGGAATTTTTATTCACGCACAGAACTCAACATAGAAATAACTTTTTGTGCTCTAGTTGAATTCCAAGGCTACTTCCACTACCATATTCTGCTTCAAATAATTGCAAAGCTACGATATACATAAAAGATTACCTGGATGTAAGCAAAGAAATGTATAGAAACACATTGACAAAGAAATTTATAGAAACACATTGATTACCCCCAGATGGATGCTAACTCTATTGTGGCAAACCATAATACTGCACACTGATTAGCAAATGGATCTATCTACTGGGTAAATTCCATATAGGACTGTATGAGAAATTGTGGAATAAAAGTAGAATTCATGCTTTACTTCTAAGAGCAATAGAGCTAGTGGCATTTTGGACAAGAGGGAGCAAGACAGATCTTGAGGAGAAAGGAAGAGGGGAAAATATGAAAATGGTTTCGTTTAGGTTCAGAAAGAAAGCAAGAAATCAAAAACAGATACACAAGCATGAGCTAGATATTTATCGTCATTATTATTGCATACTAGAATGCTCCACATTTCTTAAAACCTTTCAGACACAGATTCTGAAGCGTTAACAGCCTTTCAGGAATTAATGAAGGTGAAAGGCAAGGCCACTGGAAGGAAAATTGAGTTGTACAGCAGTTATGGGATTTATCAAAGGTCAGGCACTGCATTGGTGACATGTGGAAATAAAAGCATGAAATTTCCATTCCAGAACCCTCATCTCACTACTATACTTCATATAAAAGTTTTGCTGCTTCTCATGGACATTCTGGCAGAAGCTGAGGGACTTAATAGAGCAAAGCAGTACAATCTGCTGGGGTTTTTTAAATTGTATTTGCCTGCCTCACCATTTTTTTTTACAAAACAAGATTAAAATTCCCTGTAAAAATGTTCTTGCTTCAATGTCAGCTGGACAACTATACACTATGGATCCTTGAGCCATACAATCAGTATGACCAAGCAAAGTAGAACCTACCAAAATAACAGGTACCCAAAAAAGCTTTTGTCTCCCCTTGTGAAACAATCTTCAGTATATGTATACATAAACTTAGATACAGATTTAGATAGCTATAGATCTGTTTTTAAGTTCAACGTTACTTAAATTATTGTCTGCCTCCACTAAGCACGTCTGTCTCACTGGCCACTCTCCCACTAATGACCCCCTTTATTGTCCTGAGATGAATTTGAAAAATAAGAACAAGTTTAAGTCACACAAACCAAGGCTACTAGTGATACCATGTAACATGAGCAGTGTCACAGCCATATTTAACACAACAAACAAGGTCTGTTCAGATGTAGTGCTAAGCAATCCAACCACATTAGCCATTTCTGCTGACTGCTGCTGACTGGGAGCACTGGACCACAGAGTTACCCCATGGGTCTGTTTGTGAGCAAGAGAAGCTGCATTCATACACTGAGAACAGTGGATAGCTGTAGCTGGCAGGAAGACAGTCAATGGTAAGGGTCAGGAATAAAAACCTCGAAATATGCCACGTATCTTGGAGGTTCACAGAATCATCAAAACTTTTTCATGATTAAGTGAGCCAGATCAGTCCCCTAATTGCCTGTGGTTTGTCTGTCATCATTTTCACATGTGCCATAATTGCTTTGTAAGAAGTTACTCATTTGAAAAGCTAACCCCTTTATTAGGGAGCAAGCCTACACCACATATTATAAAAGCACACGGAACAAACAGAATCAATTTTCATCCTTTCAACGAAGTCTAAATGGCCTTCCCCTCTTGAACTGTTCACTTTTAACATCAAGCACAACAGACTGTCATTTGCTCTCTGTATGCTGCCAGGGCAATCTCCAGAAATTTCTTGTAGTATATCAAAGACCTATGTTCCATGTACTAATATGTCTCTGAATTTAAAAAAACAAATTAAAAAGGTTAATTATCTGCAAGACTAATGCATTGTGGTTAATTTAAACACTTAGTGCCTGCTGGGTCCCCATTAGAGGATATGCCACAATCATGATAGATAATATTGACTGCAATTTCCACGCCCAGGATTCTGGCTGTATCTAATTTGCTGTGTGCTTCTACAGCAATGAACTGCCAAATTGTAGTGAAAGACTTAGTGGCATATCTCTCAGGTGTATCACAAGCAGTCTTGCATTCAGCCACCAGTAATGTATGTCAGTAGACTTCATATTCTCAGTCTATTGTGCCTTATTGCCATTTAAATAGGTCTTGTAAGTGTAGTTATAATGCTTAACTGCCTTCATACAGTGTTTAGAGATCTACAGGAGGAAAGGTCATGTGTCTTCAGGACTGCTCTGCACAAGCAAAAGGTCCATTGCATGGTCACCCGTGATTGCAGGGGATGAGTTCTGTGACCCAAAGCATCCCTGGGACTCCCCCACATTTCTGGAAAAATGTAATCTTTACTACTAGCATCACCAGGGAATCTGGGGATGGTGTTACTAAAAGGTGATGCAAAGTAGTGTTGGATAGCTTAGCCAAAGTCCTAGATTTTTAGAATAAGCAGCTAGTGCTGAAAAATTATGCTTCAGAAATCAGTAATGGATAGTTAGCCGAATTCTGAGCTCACTGATACTCCAAGTAACTCTAGTGAAGTAATGAATTTACACTTGTCCCAGAAAATGAGATCAGCAGCAGAGCCCTTTAACAGAGCAGGTCCCCAGCTGGTGTTATTGTCATAGCTCTGTAATTATCAGTATTGGCTGATGTTCTGACTGTCTGTAGCTTGAGTCATAATGCTAGTTTGTTAACAACTCTTTATCATCCAAATAATTTAGCTGATCAAGACAAACTATTGATCCACTCGTACTCATCTTCATGGCTTCTTAGGGTGCAATCCTTATTTTGACTGGTGAGTGGAAATCAGTGGCATATTCCTATCATTGACATCGCCACATGTCATTATTGACATCAGTGACGATGCCACTGGTAGGGGTACATGTGGTATGCCACATACTCTTAGCTCAGCAAAGACCTGCTTCTTATAAACACGTATCTTTACCTTGTCCCTTCTCTCAGTTGGATTTTCAAGTTGTAATGATGGAGCTTCACGCAATCAGGAATATTTACTGTGGTCTGTCATCCCTGCAAGCTTACAGACAAGGTGTTCTGCTTCAAAAAAAAAAAGAAAAAAATTATTTTGGTTACTTGGATTACTGCCTGGACAGGAAAGGATGAAACTGATGTCAGGGAACTGGATGAGTAATAGAATAATTTTGAACGGTGATCGGAGCTGCTAAGAGGATGACACTTGAGAGGTCAGAGGCACAAAACATTTTCCACTTTCTTCCCTTCTGAACTCAGAGCTTTAAGCCTAAACTGTGTGTGATTCAGCCTTGTCGAGCTGGCCGTAGTCTGTGCAGCTATTGTTTAGATCTATTCAGCCATTATGAAGGTCTTCAGCACTGCCATTTCAGGGGAAAAAAAAAGAAAAAGAATTTTTTTTTAAAATATATAAAGCAAAAGCAGAGAGATGTATTACAGCTACAGAAACTCTTTCATATACCGTTTGCTGTTAAAGACACAGATTTACCAGGGAGGCTAAGAAACCATTAGCTACCCAGCCCATGCGCAGCAGCACAGCCTGCACCGCACAGCTTCCCCCTCCCTCCCATGTAGTGAAGAGCTGCAGTCAGGGCTGTCCTAGTGCAACGTGGATGTTGAATCTCTGTTTATGCTACAGTAATAATGACAGCCCTTCTCAGTCCAGATGGGGAACCTTTACCCCACCCCCATGCTAGTCCCTGGCCAAATGATGGCGAGATACTTCCTGTCCACAAAGTCTACAGCCAAAGCTGGCAGGACAGAAAAAAGGTTTGTGGGTGACCCTGTTGTTTTCTCTCCTCCAAACCAGGAAAGTGGGGCACCCAGCCCTGAAAGAGGTGGCCTGAATTCACAAGGGAAGTCTATGACAGGAGGGAGAGCCAGTGATGTCTCAGTCCCCACGCACTTTGATCACAAAACCATCTTCAAACAGAGGTTTGTAAAATTGACAACTCTACCCAAGTATAACTAGCCAAGGTAATAACTCTATCCAGGATAACGGGGGCACATACAGACCCCTCTACCCTCAACAATGCTGAGCAGCCAAAATCCAAAGAGCACTAGAGGGTACAGCGCAGCTGAAAGGGGACCCCAAATGTACAGAAAATGAGCATCCCCCCAGAGGGTTTGTCACAGCAGGCATGCCATAACATGGGACCAGGGGCAAGCGGCAGCTGCAGTCAGAGGACTTCTGTAACAGTATTACCATGGCATGAAAATGCAAATAGCAAAAGTATTCAGTTACTCTGCTTTTATTACAGCACGTTGCAAGTTATCTGTGGACAACAATTTGTAGACTTTCTGGGGATGTTGTATCTCACACTGAAAGCTCTTTGCTCCAGAAAGCAAGCCCAGCATACGTCTTCATTTGCTTAGCTGAAAGTGTGACTAATGTAGAGAACCTAGACAACATCAGGATTAAGCCACAACACTGCCAAACAGGACTGAAACTTTCTATTGAAGTGAGATGCTGCCACCTTCGGACCAAACTGAGGATTAGCAGAACCCCCATGGAAGTAAAATGCACTCTGGAAAACTGCAAATCAGAAGAAAAAGCAAGAAACAATGAACGGCTCAATGCCATGTCAATAATACTCTGAGGTTTTTCTGATAAAACATATACCGTTCAATTGTAAGAAAGAGATCAGAATAAATGATGACCGTGCTTCCTCGAGAGCTTAACACACCTATTAGTTCTTACTATTTTGTACAATGTTCTTTTCTTATAAATAAAGGCCTATAAAATGCTTTAGAATAAGCACATGTAGGATCTGTGCATTGCTACTTGGCACTGAGAAGTCTTTCTCTTGTGGTGAAAGACAATAGAAATGAGACGGGGTATTACAGAAAACTAGAAATTAGCTGTTCAGATCAGATTTGGGCTAACACATGGTGCTTGGTGTGTTTATTGCTCATTACAAAGACAGCATGGATTTCCTAACAGCTATAACTTACATGAGCAAGCTAAAGGAGAAGAAAAATTTAAAATACTTTTTTTCCTCAAATCAACCATGGGAAAAGGTTGTTTTTTCTTTTCACCCTCACCTCTGAGAAACTCCCTGGATTCCTCTGGTATTTGTACAAATTTTAGAGATCTGGCAGAAACTTGGAACTATCCATGAGAAAGCTTTTTCCCTCAGCTTTGAGATTTTAGTGCCCTTCTCTGCCAGCATCTTGGCAGTGTGACTCCATTGGAGTCAGGATCTCAGCAGCTCACCAGCCAAAACCTTACAGAGCCATCTGTAAACTGAGCTTCTGAAAAGTGGAGAGGGCATACTTAAGGAAGCCTCTGGCTATATTTACTTTGCTATGTATTTGCACAGAGGTTTACTTTGCTGTGTATTTGCACAGAGGTTTGCTTTGCTATGTATTTGCACAAAGGTGGGATGTTTGTATGCACTCTGTACATGATAGCCCAGAGAACTCTCACTTGGGGTTCAGGACAGCAGAAAGATGATCATGCCACGGGCATGGCTGTCACCCTGTGCAAATCAAGCAAAAAATCAAGGTTGTGGTGGTGGTGGAGTAGATCCACAGAGCCCAGCTGAATGCTACAGGTGGTCAGGACCTCAGAGTCCACAAGATGGTACTCACAGCACTGTCCAAAAAGGACCTGCTGCATAAATCCCAAGCGTCGCTGCTTCCCAACAGGAGTCAGAGCATGGTACTTAGCTGTAAGATGAAAGTACACCATTCTGTGGCTCAGCGCAGAGAGCAGTCTGCACTTTCCAAAGAAACACAGCCAAGTTCTAATACTGGATTTCTTTCTGAAAATCAGAAATATATCTGCAGCCTCACAGGCAAGGCTTTGCAAAAAAACTTTTTATGCTTTTATTATAAATACATTTTTAAAATACAACATTTCTTGTTAGCAGGATTTCTTAATGATGACTTTAACTTATTCTCAGACTTCAGTTATGCTGAAAAAAAGTTAGCATAGCAAAGATCAGGCTGCATGAAAGTCTGCAGCAGTCTTTTTATGTGCAGGAACACATCAAAGGGCTTCAAGGGGTTTAATAATGGAACTATGACAGCCTGAAGAATAAACAGAATTTGAGTGGACAGATGCACAGGACTTAGAGCTTAAACTAGGAGTCTGCAACTTGCTGAAAAGAGCCAATGTTAAAGTAATTATGCATTTAAAACAATTACTATTTATTCTTCAAAGAGTCATACTCAAGTGAAGTAACCCATTTTCAATTATTTCTGGTAATTGCTTTGCATCCCCAAATTATATGTCTGCATACTCTTTGAACTAGGCTTTCCAAAAAAAAAAAACCAACCCACCCCCATATTTTTGCTTAAAGATTACCCCCCCATCTTGAATACTTCCCCTCTAGCTTATCATTTCCTGCAAGTGTAATATAGAGTGTTAAGCCTGAGTACATACCACTGATTTTAGTTTCTGTATCTAGGACAGAAGTCAGTTTAACAATGAACAATTGCAAATGCAGATTGTTCACTTACCATTGACTTTTGATAATCTGGGAAATTCTATAAAAGTGTCAAGGCATTTCTATTAAAATTGTGGTAGCTCACCAACACATAATTGGACTCAGCAAAATGAGTGAATACAAACTTAGGAGGGATCATTGTCCTGCTTCAGACAGCATACAATAGCTTTCCATTCAGGAACCTCAACATAAAAAAATCTGATTTAAAATAACACCCAGTGCATCCACCATTTCTACTGAGATGCAGTCACATTATTCTTGTGTAGCAGAACCCAGGGAGCAAACTCCATCATCTATACCTTCTACTCACTAGCTGGGACAGTAGTGGAAATTTTACTTCTAAATATAATTAACACAGTTAGTTAATTATCAGTTTGTGTGGAAATTTCCAGTGCTATTCTACTTAAGAATATACCCTGCTTGCATATATATACAGAGGCTAATTTTAAACTAGCAAGCTATAATATTGCTGGTAGTGTAACTGCAGCAGAGCAAACTCAGTACAGACTCTCCTCCATGGAACTAGGGTCATATTGGGCAGCTGATCTGCGCCGAGATCCAGCCTACTGCTACCTATGCTGCTTGCAGTACCCGCTGCTAGCTAGCTGGCAGCTGGCTCAGGTGAGGCTACATGAGCTGCAGTCCCACTAGGAGTTTCATATTTGCAGTGAACCCAGTGCTGATTCTAAAGGAAATGGTTTGGTTTGCTGCAGACAGGACACTGCTCCTCCAGGTCTGCCTCGTGTACACCAGACCTACTCATTCTACCCACAGAGTAACTCCTCTCCCTCTCCACGCCTTGTCACACTGTCCATCCTCTTTTGTTCCATCTTGAGACTATGCCTAAGGCTAGATTTATCTCACACAGGCATGTGCTAGCTAAACTAGTTGTCTATTCTACCTATATCTTCTACCGTATCAAAAGAGAAAGACCAGCATCTCCAGAGAGGGAATGTTACATCCACCTCAGACCCTATCTCAGGGGAGATACCTGCCCATTGAAGAGTAGCTTCCACAACACAGAAAGGCTTTGAAGCAAGATTAAAGAGTCTTACTTTTGTAGCATTTTCATTATTGTTTTCTAAAATAAGGACAGAATTCCCCTGCCTATAGAGAGACCACAGATGAGTTGCTTAGACTAGTTCTCTGGAGCTGAACTCCATTGCCTAAACATTGGCATCCAGCGAGATTTGAGTAGCTGCAGGGTATCTAACACATCCTATGGCTTTGGCAGATATGACAGAAGACATGTAAGAAGCCCACTCCATTCTGGTGTGGTAGCCAGCAGCCACACTGGATACCATCACAAATTGCATAGAAGCCTACACTTAGGCAACTGAAGTGAGTGAGTCTCTGCTGTTTAGGCATCTAGAGTTAGTTATGACTACTCCCATGCTTATTTTCTAAGAACACATCTTCACTATTGAAAGAGTGTGTGATTTCCATTTTCTGGGTAACTAAAGCCTGTGACTATCTATCCTACAGCAAAACCACAGCCAGAAGTGGACACTTCCATTTTAGTGTGGGTCAGCCTGCTGATGACAATTACGTGTCATGGACCTCACAGTGACACTAGACTTACTGGGTTTTGCTTGTTGCAACCTCTGGATAGATAGATAACATGCTTTATTGACCTTGGGTAAAAAAAAATGGAAATGAGCTTTAAGTATTTACTGGACATCTTAGGAGCTACTTGTATGTTAGTTCGTGGTCTATTACAGAATTTAATTAATATGGGCATAAAGCTTAAACATCTAAAGCCATGATAGCACATAGACCTCTTTAGGAGCTGTTAAACCCTTATTAGAAGTAATTTCCTTAAGTAATTTCCTAATTTGGAATACTTCAAGGTCAACCTATTTCCTAAGTCCCTTAAAATTTCCTCACAAATGTTCTGGGTGCCATTTCAAGCCATTTGCAGCTTTTTAAGTAAGGGAAGTTTAAGCAGTCCACTACTACATTCCATAACACTATCAGCCATGCAATATTTAGGGGCCTTTTCCATGAATAAGGAAATACAATATTAGTACATTTTCCCATCAGTCTCCTACTTTAATTCACTCTTCCTCTTGAAAGCACTTAGAAATATCTCAGCATCACCCCTGTCTTTATCCTGTGGTAAAAATATACAATACATACTGCCTGATGAATTATGCAGAGGGCAGACGGCTACTCTAATTCATCTTGTACAGCTGGCTCCTTTTCTTGGTCACTCGGGTTTCTCTCAAAAGGAGGTTGTCCAACTTCCAGGTCTTCCCTGGGTCAAAAAGCTCGGTCTGAACAAGCTGCTTCTGCAGTCACCCCGAGCATGGTCAATCACCAGCACCCCAGTCCAGGACAAAGGGATCTCCCCAGCACATGGACATCCTGGTGTCCCATTCAGGTGTCCAGCAAGTTCAGTGGGTCACACTAGCAAATGTGTCCTCCTGCCTGAGGCCACCTCTGACCCTGGAACAACATGGCTTTTCCAGCACTTCAGGCAAGCAGGCTGTGGCTTTTCTAGTTCTTTATAATTCAAATTCCTCTCTTTCAACAACTCCTTGAGCTGATCTTTCCTGTGCTGTTTATAATTCTTTTTTTTCCATTCTGTCTTTTCCTTCTGCCTTCTGGGCAAGGATGCAAGAAAACAAGCATTTTTCTCTTCCTTTTTCTTTCAGCAATACTGTTTTTTATTAGTATGGGTTTTTTCTGTTAGTCAGCCAGTACCTATTAAAATAGCCTAAACTCACTGCTTTCACTTCCTAGTTTCAGGTGGAGTCCAGAGCTAACCCATTCTGTGGAAAAGGTGTGAAGGGTCTGTCCAGGTCCTGAGGATACCCCCAGACCTGCCTGTCCCTGCCCAGGCCCCCAGGGCTCCCCCACCCTGCCCACAGCCCAGGACCTCATCTTAGCCCCCCAGGCCATCCACCCTTGCACCAGTGAAGCTGCAGCAGGGCCAGTCTCCAGCTCTTCACTGCCCTGGCCGGTGGTGAGCCCACCAGCAGGCTACCCCATCCTTCTTCCTCAGGGTGACAGTGAGAGGTGAGCATCTCAGAGGAAGGAGCTGCCCCAGGACACCCTGCAGGTGAGGGGGCCAGGAAACACCTTCCAGGTGAGCAGTGCAAACACAACTGTTTCTTATCCTTTGGTACCATGTCACACTGGGTTTTTTTCCATACTTTCCAGCTTCTGACTGATGGACCAGGAAATGAGCGGAATTTCCTTTTCTCTAGGTAACTACTATCATTACCAATCCCTGGACAATCAAGGTCCATCATGTAGACTGTTACTTAAGGGGATGTTTGGAACATGTGCAGTCAACTGTATCTCAAATAAAGGTGGCTATATTGGTCTACCTATACACAGTCTAGCTCAGCATAGCTCCATGCCCCACCTCTAACTGATCAGTGATGATAACTAGGAAAGGGCTACAAGGAAGAAGTATTCAGAGATACTTATCTTGCAGCTTGTGAAAACATGTACCTTAGGACATCATAAGCCAGAATTTGTACGCACATCTTTGCACTTAATACCTCTAGGGAAATTTTTTTACATTAATTCATCCAGTTGGTTTCTGAATCCATTTGTGTTTTGGCCTCCACAATATTCTGGGTTCTAAGATACGACTGTACATTGCAAGAAGTACTTTTGCCTGTCTTTAAGCTAGGTGTAGTGGTTCACTGTTGTTCTAGGAACTCATAGCTAGGATGAAAACTGCCTCCAGTTCTTCTCAGCTTGGTCTACATCAAGGACTGATGCCATTTATGCTGTGTTTGAGACTCAGCACCTAATATAGCATCCCACTTCAGAGGAACTCTGTTCTTGCTAAAGCAAAAAATACTGAATTTTCAGATTGAAACATCATTTTTTTATTATACTGTCTTCCTGTCAGGAATGAGTTCATATCTACTGCCATGGATACACGTAGAAACTGGGACATGATAAGCAACAAACATGACTTATGTCCTCCAAAGTTCGTTTCTCCAGTAACATCTCCTGTAATAACTCATTGTACGTACATTGGAGAATGGAGTAAAGGAAGTGCCCTAAAATGATTTTGGACATGAAAGGATTTTTTTCTCCTAGTATGAAAATGTGTAATGATATGGTACTCTAGAGCACCTGTTTATAATTCAGCTTCTCTCTGACGGTGCTCACTTAGCAAGGATATTGTGCTCTTATTACCACTATTTCAGCCCTGTTATTTAGTCATTGATTAAGCATCCTTTGGGCTCATTTTCATAATTGTATAACAAGAGGAAATCTGTGTAAGTATCAATACCATGTCAAGTGAAGCTAAAAGTTTTTGCAGAGCATACCAATATCCTTTGCACAAAGCCAAGAAATCTGCACCTGACTGTCAGCTGAAGCAAATAGTATGGCTTCTGTAGACTTGTCTCCTCTCCCCACATAAAGAAAAGCAGTCTTGAGTTGCTCAGTTCAGCATTTCTGCTAATATCTTGAGCTGTCTCAACAAAAAATGTGCATGAAGGTTCAATCAAGCTTATTTCATATGGAAAGTGAGGTTCAGAACAATCCATGTACAAAAAAACCTTTGCTCCAAGCCCAGTAAGTGATGCAGTTCAGTTCCTGTCATTATATCTAAAATATGTTAAAGAAGGGTGACAAATATTCTTGCTCTGTGAGCCAGATAACAAAATCCTCATCTGTCTGACATCCACAAGACATATACCACACTCTGAAGTGGTGAGAAGGACAAACTCCTGGAATAGTTCACAAATGGGACTGGGTAATGGTTCCATAGGGTACCACTGTGAGATTAGGTTGGGAAGCTGGGAATGCCATTGCATCCTCAGAGTGCCCACAGAGTGTTGGCTGAATAGCACTTGATGACTCATTTCTTCCCTTAGTAAAAACAGAGATGTCTCAGAGGTGCACCTAAACTATGTATGAAACATGCTGCAGTTCAAAAAAATGCAAGTGCACAACCTCTATTTTAAAATAAGGGAAAGACTGGGGTTTACAGTCAACTTTTTCAGTGCTTAGAAAATTCTTTTAGAAGTTTAACTATAAACAACTTTCCTTTTTTAAAAAACAACTTTTTAAATCCAAACCACCTCAATTCCCATTAAAGAAAGTTATTTTTCTGCTGAATTCTTCTGGAAAAAAATATTTTAATGGACATATTAAGAGACAAAAACATGCATTCTAGTCACTTTAGAGTCAGCTTTTAGACAAGGCAATTTCCATGTCTTTACAAGCACAGAGTTTTGAAACAAATGCATTGTGATGACTATAAGAATGGAATATAGTTGTATCAGTTATACAAAATACATTGTGAAAGGTGCTTTAACTAGAAGGTTAGAGGTTCCTGTTGCCCATACCGAGTGATCTTCTTTTGCCTGGATTTATAAGGCTGATGAATGAGAATGATTTATGAACAGAACCTTTTCTTTTTTTTCTACTCCCATCTGCTTGTATGCTCGTGCTTGTGTCACACCCAGCTTGACAAGCCAAACATCATCCCAGGCCAGAATTAGCTTTTCAGGGTTTCTTAGCAAAAATTGAACCCCATCATCTGAAACTGAGTTGCTTGGAATAGTACCTTCAGCCTTGGCAGGTGAGAGGTGAAACAGGTTTGTCAGGGAACTCTAACTGGACTTGTGATCTTGCTGTTACTGGTTGGAGAATATAAATGTCCGCCCAAGCAGCTGCCTTCTCACACGTTCTGACATGGCTGTCTGACATGAGCAAGTTTGATTTTCCCTGTCTCTCACACAGACAAGCTCAGTTAGAGATCTGCAGCCATTTTGTCAAGAGCCTGCTGCCATAGGTGATTGACTTCTTTGCCGCTATCCAGAGGTGGCCTTGCCTCTTGCTCACATAGGAGGTAGTCAAAGAGCTACCACTCCCTAAATGCCAAGCTGTGCCCTCTGTCCCTTATCCATTCTTATAGTAAAAGCAAAACTAAACAAAACCATGGCCTGTCTCTTTACAAGAAGTTTTTTGCAGTAAACAATAATAAAAAACATCAGTTTGTAGATACTACATTTGTTAGCATATACTCTGCCACATTTTACTGCCATACTATACTTTGGTGCCATACACCAAACCTATTTATTGGCTACTCCTTTTTTGGAGCATCAAAGCAGTTTCAGAGTAAGAAAAAGGCTCCGGGCCATTAATTTGAACATGGGAACATTTATTTATTCTTAAACACATTTCAGAACCACTCACTCCAAGCTGGATGTTCTATCACAATGCAGGCATTAGAAATAGCATATACCATATCAGACATGGCAGAAGTATCTTCACTCAACTTCTTTATGGAAGACAGAGAAATCAACTGCCCTGATGGTTTAAATCTCATCAGAAGGAAAATACACTTGAGGGACCTGGAGAACAGGTGGGCCTCCCTGTGATTTCAACTAGAGCAAGTTGGTATGAAGTGCACAAGATCTGCCCGACTGACCTTGAATGAAATACTTGGATAAACTGCCAAAAACTTGGAGATATCGTTTTCTACTTTGCCTGTAAAAATATTCTAAATGCCAAGAGAGAAGCTGTCAACAACACCACCTTTCTCTGGGCCACTGCTTATGAAGTCAGTTGAAAACACAAAGCAGTTTTTATGCACAGTAGCTACACTGCAATCATATTCCAGTCTCCTGTCAATAATAGCACCTCCACAGCTACCATGAGCCGAGGTGACATTGAGAATTTGAGTAGATTATAGATGTATAAGTAAATGCAATGTGAATAAAACAGTCCTTTGGCTGTGTGGCCAGCTGTATCCATTCACATGCTCAAGCATACTGAAATCACAACGCAGAGGAGTTTTCTGAAGTCACAAACATGTTGCTTTGGAAGGAGAAGATTGTAACTGGGTTCTGCCACACATGCAATGAAAGGACCAAATACCAGAAATGACCAAACTGCTAAGTAAAAAAATTATCTAATTAAATTTCTTCAACACTATCTCATTGTTCCATAAAACTTTTTCACGATATTATGAACTAAAAAACATAATTTAGGAAACATCTTGATTTTTTCCTTGCAGTTTGCTTTCTGAGAACATAAGCTTTACAAAATTACTCAAGGGATTTCAGAGAGAAGAATGAATACTAACATTATCAGGAACAGTATTGATTTTTTTCTCTATAGTCAGATAGTAAGCACAAGTGATTGTATTAATTATAAACTGATACTATGCTGTTATCTCAGCTGAACAGATCAGAGTTCAGCCCATGAGCATATATATACCAACCTGGTAGATATACAGTTACTGAAAGCACATTCTAGATCAATGATGTTGATCAACAATCCAAAACCCGAGTAATTAAATAATTATCTACCTCAAGCTGCAGTCATACAGCAGTCTGAGAGAGCAATCTCATCTCTGTGAGAAGCATCAGCAAGGAAACAGCTACAGGTGATAACTCTGGATCCCCTTCTACACCTGGATCAAAACACTCCACTCAGAAGCACTGCTTTCACTTGAATTTATCTCACACACTCAGAGCTGGAGTTACACACACAGCAATCAGAATTAGAGTCCTTCACAGGATGCATGCATTTCATGATGGCTTTAACAGTTATTTTTTTAGAACAATTAAATGTCTGACTTTTTAAGTGGATTCTCAGTTTTATTTCCATTTCCTACAACAAATGAATCAAATCACTGACAAGTTAACAACTCTTTTTACTCCTTATTGTGCTTTGTTTGACTTACTGCGTTTTAATTGCTCTAAGCAAAAGGACCTTTTGATTTTGTTTCAACCCAGCAAAACTAAAAATTAACCTCCATTGGTTTCTTTTGCTTACACCAGCTTTAACTCTGTAGTCAATATGTGTTTAAAAAGTGAAGTAGGTGGGCCAGATGCCTTCCTCCAAATGCTTTTCAGGAGTGCCACAGTCTGCTGTTGTAGGAATGCCAGATGAATGCTCTTTGAAAGCTTTTGCTCTGAATCTGTAACAAGGCACAGCAGTGGCTCCTTTCCAGCAATTCCCTATTGTATTCCATTCTGACAGCCATTTTGCAGCTATATCTACAGCTAGGATCTATAACTTGAACAAGAGAGAAAGAACAAAAAAGATGCTAAAAGATTAATGATCTTTGGAACTATATGACTACAATCCCAGTTTCAGTCACCATAAAGAGAAACACATGAACAAAATCAATATATCATGTTGGCCCAGTCACTGAATATGCTTTCTATAAACTTCAGAAGAATAGCATTTGGCTAACTTGGGCCTCTAAGCACCACCCTGAAAATCAACTACAGCATATCCAAGAATCTTCTCAGAAATGCCCCTTATGATGCAGAACTTCTTTCCCAGTTATCTGTTCCCACAAAAAGTGTAGTAAATGTTCTTCAGTTGAGTAAAGAATTATTGCAAACTCANCCATTTTCCATACAGTTTGTCCTCACAGAGAAACTGTTTGCAGTACATGATAATGCTGGATACCTGGAGCACCTCTCCCACAAACCCCCAGGGAGCCCACAAACAACTTCCCAGCTGTCTACATTGATCTCAACATCTGCGCTTTTGAGATGTCAAGTAAGTACCCAACCTAGAGTGCAATCTGGACCAGTAAAGACATGACGCAGGGTAACCAGAGCTGCCTTTTATGCTAAAAATTTTAATCTTTTGCATTCTTGGCACTTTATGTTGTAGGTGAGCTATCTGTCCTGCCTGGCACTTCATCTCTCCCCTCTTCTAGAACCAGAGAGTCAAGCAGGAAGGATTCAGCCAGTGTTGCCAAGATTTTTGTTCTGTCCAGACCTGAGCATGTGAGAAGCATGTGTCAGCCTGGGCTGAGGATCTAAGAAGGACCTCAACTTTCATTCAGATTAGTCAGGAGTGAATGTGCTCCCCACAGACCTTCATAGGTAGCAATGAGCCTATCTAAGGAGGCTGCAATCTTGTTCCTTTTCTGGCCTATCTTCCTCCTCTCCACCTCTGCTCCTAGCCATGAAGACCCAGTGTCTCCTGCACAGGCTGCGGCATCCACTGGACCCTGTCATGATCTGATCTAACTCATTAAGACAAATGGCCATGTTTATCTGCCATATTAGTAAGGTAAGTTGTCTCACATGAGACCCAGAACTAGAACAAGGTAGGCAATGGCAGCCTAAAACAGAAAGCTACAAGGAAGGGAAGTAGGAGGGGAAGGAGATCTTTCCTATTTCAGTGGTGATGAGCTAGTAAATGAGTACGCTGTACAACTGTAGCCACTGAGTCCAAGTCTAGGTCCACACCTTGCAACTCTGAACTTGTAGTTAAAGCAGAGGCTTTTCTCCAAGTTTCTGGTCTGTTGGGCTAAGAGATATGAATGGTGATGGAATTGAAACCCATTTATTAACATCTAACACTAAAAGACGTCCCTGGTAAGACTTCTCTGTGCTTGATAACCACCTGTGTTCATGCACCACAGATAAAAGTAAGTTTCATCATGTAACTCCACAATAAAAAGCCAGTGGAGAGAGTATAGTGTTTATATTTCAGAGGCAGTTTAAAATACAAAAAAGTACTTATTATGGACTACCCAAAGACCACCCCCAATCTCAGGAAAAGAAAGTAGCAAATGAAGCTTCAGAGAGGGTGTTCAACAGCCTGAATCAGCCAAAACTGCACCACAAATGCATAAGCATCAGAGCTCATATTTAAAATTCAAAGCACACAAGTGCGTAGGAAGCTCTATCATCCTCCCCACTACACACCCAGGTTACAGACCTTTTGTTACTAAAAGCAATAAAATTGCCCTGCTGGCATGAATGTAGTAGGAAATTCTAAAGTATGTTTTAGCAATTGGAGATTTTTTTTCACATCAAAGATCTCCCTCCCTAAAAGGCTTCTGACATCTTGCAGAAAAAGAAGACCTAATTAAATTGTATGGGAAGTCAGAACGACAGCTGGCCTGATTATTTCCAGCTAACCCTGCCCAGGAACTCGCAGGCAAGGTGAACATACACAAACAAATCAGTGTTGTGGATGGCTGCTTCTACTTAAAACAGAGGCAAATAACACAATAGAATTAGGTAGCATTCTCATCCTGCTATGAATAAAAAATATGTATGCAGAACATCCTCTGAACCAAGTTGTGGGAGATACATTGCTGGAGATGAACTCCTCCAAAGGTTTTTTCCCCTTGTTTATTTACTGGAAAATGAAGAGGGAGACCAGTGACCTAACATCTTCATAGGACCACTTGCCATCATTCTATTTTAAAATAAAATTACCGTAGACTGTAACTGACACACACAGAAAAAAGCAACAACAGTTTACAAAAGAGTTACTGCAGTGATTTTTTACCATTACTGTTACTTTTTAAAATCACTGGAGTGATTTTTAATAAAAACAAGAGCCTAGGGGTATGACTCAAATTACATGCAATGGCTCTGGTTTGCTCTTCTCTAGAGAATAGTGGATTGCCTCAAAGCAAAGGGAGGAAAGTGTTTGGCCAGCATGCTAAAGGAAGGTGCTATGAGAAAAGTAAGTTACTGAAAATAATTTTTTAAAAAATCCTGGCAGCATTGCCTGTGCTAAAACTTAAGGAAAAGCCATAGATACATACTGTTTGTAGGAACTGTATAATGCTATTTTCCTGGGATATAATCATAGTAGTTTTCCCTTTTCTTATGATGATTTTATCTCAACAGTTCCCCATATCTACAAAATCTTCCAGTTCTACAAGTGTTTATGAGACTACTACCTTCAAATCCTGTCCATTTAAGTAAAATCATGACTGGAAAAATCAAATACACAGTTTCAAGAAGACAGTCTGAACATCAAAATGAATATATTGATGAATAAATGAATGTAATCAAACTGGCATGAGGAATGTTTACTGCTTTCTTTCCATTATGAAAACTGTGGCCCCAAATTCATGTAAGTAAAGATTAGAAATTAGTAGATTTGTTCCTATAACAATTAGAGTATTTTTTCTGTATTCAAAATGGTCATGACTTAAAATCTGTTAGCTTTTTCCTTTGTAGGCATGGCTTATCCCATTTGTAAAGAAACATTCATGGGTTTCTTGCGTGTAGACCAACAAGGTTTCTTATATCAGACTTCTAAGTTGTTACGTTTCCAAATATTACTGAATTATTCTGAGTTATATGAAGGGAAGAAGGAGGACAGGACAGCACATTGTTCCCTTCAAATTTTTATATATGGAGTCATACTAACAAAGACATAGGTGAATCAGTCTTATAAAAAGTTTGCAAAGTGTTTCAAATACTCCTGCAATCATGTTTTCTATCTATGTGGTATACTCAGAAGAGGATTTTGTGGCAGAACTTAAAGAATTTATTGGGGTTTTTTAGGCTACCTGATCTAATTCAAATGTGGAGGTTTTATTTCTGAGCAAGATGATAGTATCTCACAGAAAATTGTGAGTAGTACAATCAAAGGGTACCAAGCACGTACAATGACTAGGTCTTTTCAGCCTGTCAAGAGGTGATGGAGATAGAGATATGACAAGCACCTGAATAATCCTGAAGCATGGCAGGAAGACAGTGAACAGGGAACAATTTTTCAGTGTGCCTCACCTGACAGGAACTAGTAAACATCAAGCTGCAGGTACAAACAAGTAAAGGGAGATCCTTTCTCTCACACAGTATAAAACTGTGAAATTCATTGTCACAGGATATTGTGGGTGGGAGGAAAAATCCATCAAGAGCTATTAAACACTAAGATGTCATCTCCAGCACAGGAAATCTCTGAGCCATAGATCACTAGAACCTGAAAAGTGGGAAGGAGGAACACAGTATAATATGACTGTATAGTTGATTATTCTTCAATAGGCATCTGCTACAGCCACTGTTAAAGAACAGACACTCCTTGATAGGATAGACAGGTCCTTAATCTGAACAAGTGCATACCCCTTTATGCCATCATATATGATGTAAATGAAAAAAAATACATTAACTGTATTACATATTTCCCCTTTCTGCATATATACACACATATATATGCACATGTAAATATGTATGTATGTTATAGACGTATACACATTCATGCAAAAATGATTGCCATGATTTTCTTTGGTTCCAGGTACCCTTTTAGCAGCAAATAACAATATAAATTGCTGCCTTGAGAAAGCCTTAGCAGTCTATTGGTAAGAGGACACTGTAAACTCGTATGAACTGTGCCACTGAGACTCATGTTACAGAGATTTGCATTACGGAGACTCCTGAGCTAGCGGAAACTGCAACTTCAATAATGGTTTTTGACAGTTTATTTTTGTGTAATGCCCAGATTAAAAGCAAAGAAAAACAACACACCGCAAACAGAAACTGAAAAGAAACCAGCCCAAATTCCAGCATGCAGCTCCATAATCAGACCCATATGTGCCTTTTGCAGGGCTGGAAACTCTTGCTCTTGCCTACAGACATTCATCACTAACCAGCTCCTCGAGGCATAATCCGGAGCATCCTTGTCATTACTGCTTCAGTTTCCTCAGGTCTCCCGATCCCTGTCTCTTTGTCCAGGGAGTCAGCCTTTCCAGCTCTGAGCCCTGCTCGGTCACCTTGTTCTGAGAAGTGTGCCTTCTCCCAGTCCGTCTCCTTTGCTAGATGTCTTCTGGTCTGGATTTCATCTTACAGACTTCAGACTTCCACTTAGACATCTTTCCCCAAGCTCCCAAACTCAGCACCTTTTTCCAAAATACGCTTCACCTTCAATCTTATTTACCTTTTCTCCTCCACTCCCAGCCTGTCCCAGTCAGTTTTGCTCTCCACTTCTTGTTAATCAGGCTTTTGCCTAATCCCATCAGTTTTATTTCTTCCTTGTCTCTTCCCTACACAAGATTTTTTTTCCCATTTTGCATTTAAATCAGGTAGTGTCCTTCTGCAGATTTCCTCAGTAGATCTATGCAGCCACAGTTTCCCCCTCCTTGCTGTACGAACCAGCTGGGAAAATCCTTTTCTCTCCCAAAGCAAACTTCTGTTTAATGAGGAAATACTTATCCAAAATAATTAAGAACATTAGTACACAGCAGTTTTACGCCCCAACAGTGAACCTCCGGGAAGGATATAGCTTTTTGTTTCTTTTGTTGATGGTTTTTGGTCTCAGACTGTCTTTGTGCTCATTTTGCATGTGTCACCAACCATGTGTCATCTTGGGCCACTGCTCAAGAGGCTTCTGTCTTCCGCCTTTGAAAAATTTCCTCAAGTTCTCCTTCTGGTACTGACTGACAAGAGCCACAGCTCTGGCCACATATTTGGAGACCACATCTATCTGGGAGAGTTTGAAATCATTTTCCCCCAGGACCTTCACCATGTGGCATTGAGCCTGTTCCAGCTGCTGGTCATCCAGTTGTATCAGTGGCTCCTCTTCATCCTTCCCTTGTAGATATCAGGCCTTGATGGTGGCGGCTGCATGGCTCCAAGCACAAGACGCAGATGCCAAGTGAGAAGAGGACTCGCTGTAGATCCGGGTTTATCCTCTCAAGCCCAGTCTGTTAGCCCCCAAGATCTGCTCACTGTCCCAACAGGGGAAGAGATGCAATACAGTCAGTGACCACATAAACTTAGGGATTTTACATTGCTGCATATCTGAACAGAAGGTAAGCAAAGGCTTTTGACTTCATTAAATGCTGTTCCCCGGCAATATTCTCAATAGTAGCTAAAATATTTTGATGGGATTTTCTACACATGCACACACAGCATCAGCCTGCCACTGACAATTAGTCTAGCAAAATTTTCCAAGTGACAGAGTTTTATCTGATTGGCAATTAATGACTTCAGCAGTTGCACCTATAGTAAAATTAGCTGCTAATTTTTTTTTTGCTTAACTTTTGCAAAAGGTGTGCAATCTGTCATACACAACCCAAAGTTACACTGAAACAGACACTAGTAGACAGCTAACAGCTCTGCACACCTAATTAAATATTGAAAAATCATCAGTTTAGTCAAAGGTAAAGTGATGATAGCAAAGGGAAAGGTTTTCTGCATTGTTCTGCAGGGAGTACTTTCATTAGACCTTCCGTATCATGAGATATTTATGTCTAATGTTGTAAATATCCATATTTTCTCCACCAGCTGCACACCTAAAAGAGATGATGCTTCCCTGCTTTCTCTGCAGGTCTCCCCCACGTATGGAAAGGGATGAGGGAGGCCAAGAGGAGGAAGCAGTGATACGCAAGGCAATCTAGGACCACAGCTGGGACTGGATGAGTGCACATCATCACTTTTCCTGTTCTGGGGAGCTTCCCAGAACAGAAAAGATGCTCTATGAGTCCAGAATGGACTTTTCAGCTAAAAGAGCATCTAAAGTTGGCTCTGCTGAGAAGTGTGACATGTACCACAGACTGCCAAAACTCCCACAGAGGACTCTTGTCTCCACCGTAGAGACAATTTGCTGTCCAAACATTTTTCAGCTAAGAAAAAAAGAAAGCCTTTTTTTTCCTTCTTTTCTTTGGTGGTAGGGGTGGGGAGGAGGGTGAGGGGTGTTTAAAGAATTTTCTTAGTGGCCAAATTTGCAGTACTAATGTCCCTCACTATGTTTTTAATCTAATGAAAACTAAATCAACTCTTAATCTTTACACTATCTTACAGTTCAGATTTGTTAAAGGCCATGAACTATGCACAGCTAAAAAGCTTCGCTGCAAGGGAAACTATCATCACAGACATTTCACAATAAGCTGGAGGATTTTCTTCTTCCTTTTTTTCCTTTTACTCCAAGTTATTAGAAAATATGAAACTATTAAGAGGAATGTAGAAACAGCAGCCAGCACATTCTGTTCACTTGCCCTTTAATCTTTCTGCTGTAATTCTAGTGTGATAATTGATACCAATTATTTTCATAATTCTGTCTGTAATTCTGTATGTATTAAGCAGATTAATCTACTCTGCAGGAGAAAATAGTGCTGTATTTGATAATCTCCAAGGTAAAGTCTTCTTTATCATCAGTGTTTTTGCAGATTTCTGTCCTTGGCTTGGTAGGCAAGTTAAAAACACTGTGAAAAAGTACTGTCCTATCCAGAGAACATGAATTATACATAACAAAACTGAGCAAGTAAAATGCATTTATTGAAATAATCATAGACACACTGAATTATCATTTCCAACCTGGAACTCTGGAGTTCCAGAGTGGTATACAGATATATAATTGCAGTCTTACAAGAATGCTCTCTGATTCAGTTCCACATCACCTTTTTCAAAGTAAGCCTTTGCTTGCAAAGAAGACCTGTAAAATTGTTTCCACGGCATTTTATACGATTAACAACTTGCCTAAATGAATCATCTTTAAAAAATTTAACAGATTGCAGTAAGTAGAGAATATTAAGAGGACACAAAGAATACAAAATATATAAAATCAGTGTTGAACGTATGTCTTTACTCTTTTTTACTTGTGCATTGCATTCCTATCTTTAATTACAAAAGCACAGAACGATGTATCTGTATTGCACTCTCTTGCAATTAGCCACACATGGATAATCCATTTTAGCATACATATTGCTTTGTATATGCCATGCTAGACCACAAAAGCTATTTATATGATATGTAAGTATAAATTGCATTTACACAATATGCTACAAATTAAGGATAACAATGAGAAAAGTAGTAAATATCTGCTAGCATATTTGGCCAACAAAATACTCAGCCAAGAGTTGTCTAGATGGAAAGTTATATGCTTTTATTTAAGGTTTGCATTTAATTTAGTTAAACTGATACAAAAAGCTATGCAAAAGCTCATTTCAGTTTACACAAGGCTTATCTCTGTTTGGTTTATATCAATTAGAAATAAGCTTAAACCCAAAGAGAATTTGATCTTAAGCTAAAGAGAGTTTAGCTCTCACCTTGTTCTCTCCCTTATTTTAGAAAGTAAGCTCTGTGTCATGAGCTTTAAAGACATCCTCCTCGTTCTACAGAATAACTGTAAAGTCTTTGCTATATAGTACTATATACATGAATGAGGACAGAAAAAAAAGCATTCATTTTACAATTAGTGTCCAGTAAATACAGCGTGAGGCATGCAAAAAGGTGCACAAGAAGCACATATCCTAAAGAATCAATTTGATTTTAAAATTGCAGCACAGTTTACAATCCAAATTAGTTTTTGTAACATGGGTACAAGTTACAACCAATTTCTTCTATTTTTTTCTTCTAAAACATGTCGAACTCTAAGAGCACCAGATGACTACATACTATACACTGTATAATCCACTGTATAATTTTCAGCTATCTCAGATTTGAAAGTTAAGTGTATTGAAACAATAAATATTGAAATCAAATCTTTTAAAATGTACTCAACTAACAAGAAAATAAGTGAAAGGTTTTAAGCTCATCTAAAATATGAACAGTTCATTACTATTTCTAATATTCACAGCTATTTACATTTAAAAATTAATCAATAAACACATATACATACACACCATAAACACATAAAGCATGACAGAAGAATTCAAAAGGATGCTGTACGAACTTCCATCTACATACAAAAAGGGGGTGAAATGCTATGCAAAGTTAAAATCTTCAACTAGTTACCATTTTTTAAATGAAGATTTTAACTTAGTTAATCCTCAGCTTTATAATCTCTTTTGCCTGTTAAACAAAATACTGGCATCACATCATTTTATTTGTTAACCTTTTGAAAACCCCAGCTTCCAGGTGAGAAGAGACTTCGAGAGTGAAAGTAGAAAAAGTATAATAGGAGGCTGATTTAGAAACTCTTGCAAATATTCTGATTTCTTCCTCTGTTGAGCATGCAAATATGCTGCCTAAAGCCTTCCCCTTCAAGCCCTGGTCCTCCTAGGAAAACATGTGAAGTCAAATATGTGCAGGCTAGCACAGTCAGAAGATATATTTCCTAAGGGCCATTCTCACCTGCCAAGTATTGTGAAGCATTTTCTTAGAGAGAAACTTGTCTGGAGCAAGTAAAAAAGAAAACAAACATACATTCTCAGAGGAAATCTATTTGCCTATTAACACTCCCTATTGCTCAAGATATTCTCTCAGCTATTATTCCAAGCTTTCTGCCCACCCTGTCAGAGAGCTCTGCATTTCTGGATTTGTGGCACCTGCCTCAGTAAGAATCGAAGTGAATCTGGTGGCACACAGTTGAAAACAAAACTCTACTCAAGGTCCACGACAGCAAGTCCACTGCCAGGGTGTCCTCAGTCTCACCTAAACCGATAAGGCACACTCCTGTGAGAACAAAGGGAACGGTCTGATACTTAACAGGTCTTTCCAGTTTCAGCTCTCTGTTGTCAAGGTCGCTGAGCTCTCATTCAGACTCAGATCTGAATGCAGAAATCCCACGAGTTCAGCATTAATAGCACTGAATGCACAACTTTTCCCACTGCTGATTTCTGAGGTACAAAGTGGATATCTAAATATGGATCTAGATACAAATCTCAAGCTGTATCTACAAAACAGCCAAATAAAGGTAATTTAATTATAATGCAGGTGCAATGAACTCAGTTGTAAAACATGATAAAATTATATTCAAAGGAGTTAAAAAAACCTGTGGGTGTATTAGCTCAGATTTCTTTCCCGTCAGATCTCAAAATTGAAATGGGATCGTCAAAGGAAACATTAGTGAAATCATCAGCAACCCTCTTTCCTCACATACTAAATAGAGAAACTAAGAACATGCTTTTCAAGCCAGGGCTCAGTGTTGCCTAGTGGATGAGGCATAGGACTGAAACAATTTTCTTTAGTGGTCATAAAAATATCCCAGTGCAAAGATGTCAACTCTAGTGCCCTGGCAAGACTCAAGTTTGGATAATTGTGGTATTCTGTTTTCCTAAAACTTTGTTTCCTTCACAGTAATACTGTGGATTTCCTATCTTACAGTGCTGTATAGTGTCGTTCCGAGTCCTTTAACATTTTTTAGCAGTACCTTCACTTTAATAATGTACAGACTACTGCCAAAAATGTTTATAGATCTTTATACCAGCATGGTTTTTTATGAACTCCTGCGTCCAGAGGCACCTTCCCACAGCACCAAAACCTATGGCAAAAAATTCCAGGCTTGGATGTTTCCTTTCCCAGGAAGGGGTTGGGGCTGCAGTCGTTCATCTCCTGCAAGTCTCTCTCTCTCTCAAGCCCTGGGAAATCCTCTCATGAAAATCCAGCACAAGGTTGGTACTAGAATTTTCCAAGTATCTCGTGATCCTACTTGATGATAAGCACTATATACACGATAATCTGCACTATGGGATGTGGGGTTCAGGATAGACCAAAAGTTATAGGCTCCATTTTCTTCATTTTTACCTTTGATAGCAATGGCAGGAGCGCAGACATTTTCTGTTGCAGTGTGAACAAACTTTTATCGGTGTTGTTTTAAAGGACACAGTCTTAAAAGTATTTGTGGCACAGGCAATCAGCCTGTGCTGGTGATTTCAGTGTTGCTGCCACCCACAGAGATGCTCTGGCTGTTCCATTACCCGGAGAGCAGGAATAACTAAGAAGGTTGCACAGCCCAAGCTGCTTCTGCCAGATCCAAAGCCAACCACAGACTTTGATAAGCATTCAGTCAGGATTTTAGTGTTTACATTGTATTTTCCTTCTGCTGCACTGTTGAGGGATAATTGTGTTTATATTTATCCTAATGAAGTGATTATGCATTGCATTTGCCCTTTCCGTGTGATGTTAAAAGAGCTAATGGCATCCCCTCAGGATTAAACAAAGCAGTAAGCAAATCTCAAATCCGTGTAGCTACTTCTCTGGGAATAAATATATCCAAAAGAGACAGGTAGAAAAATGCAAAAGGCCAAGCATCCTATTTCCTCTAGTGGAAATAACTAAATTTTATGTATGTGGGATCTGGTGAAGAGGGCTTTTGAGGGTGGAGGGGTTCCAATTTTACATACGTATTTAAAAACTAGTTTATATGTTTATTTAGATAATAAAAGAGTAATATTTTGAAATACTGAAAATATGTAATTTTTAAAAAATAAAACCACTATCATCAGCTATATCTGCAAATTCTAGAAGCTTATTGTGGCTTTTGACCTGAAAAATTACTACTTAAGAATCAACAGTCTTCCTTAGCTTGGGTGTCTTAAAATCAAATCTAAATCTGCACAAAGCTGACCAGCTAACATTGACCAGACTCTCCTTTTTCTTTCCCATATCAAGTGAATCAGACTCTGTATTTTTATAATAAAGGATAACAAGATTGCCTATTAAAAGGATTTTCATTGCCCTGCCTTCACATCAAGGCAGCACAGCATAACCAAACAGCTTCACAATTGAGGGTTTGGGGGTTTTTTAAATTAATGGCTATTCCACTTTTTTATTTTTTCAAGTGAACGGAAATTGACCTTCATTGTCTCTTTAGTCAATCCAGCTCAGAATCAAAGAGCAAGTTAATTATAACCATTTAAAACTTAACAGTTGAAGCCTTTTGATGTAATATCACATTCATTTCTAATTAACTGTACATATGTCTTGCCAAGTTATCCAATAACTCTTGAGATCTGTCAGCATAAAACCTTAATAAAAGCACGAACACTTCAGGATGAAGATTAGACAATCCTTATATAAGAAGGAACAGAAGGCGACAGGGAACAAGACTGAGTATAGGAAGAAACCTCTGCCTAACTTCTTTCCCTGATGTTCTTTAAAACATGGCTGCTCCTGCTGCTGCTGCTGCATAGCAGCTCAGTGTCCGGAGAGTCTGGGTTGTCAATTTTAGTTTTATAACTAAAACCAAAATACAAATGGCTGTATATTTCAGCCTTTTTGATGACCCACTGCGTAAAGTTTTAATTTGGTCAAGCATAAACATTTTCTTTCTGTGGCTATTTATGGCCCCTGTCCTAGGACCTGGTCATCAAAATCAGTGAAAGCCATCCCAGCAGCTCAGTGGTGTAAGCTGAAGTCAAGGAGAAGCTGTCCCTCTCCCAGTGAAACTCTTCTCTCCAGTGGCCAGATTCACTGAGCGTGGAGTCTGAGTTGGGTTGTGGGCTTTGCAATAAGGATCCAGCGATGTGCTAAGAGAGTTTGCAATCTTGGTTTTGTTTCTCTGAAAATGAAGCCACGCTGTTTCTTAGTTCATCAAGTTTATCACTATCATCATTATTTTTAACACCTTTACTCCCAAAAATAACTCCTCTTGAAAAAAAGACTTCACAACAAGGTCCTAAATATGATTTTCATTCCATATGGCTCTTAAGATGGCAATGTTCTAAATAGTAGGGCTCAGAAAAAGATCCAAAGTCACAGTGTGCCTGCTTTCTTCAGAGCTACTTCTATCACCCAAGTGATATATTTGTTTGTGGTTTTTTTACTTAGTGTGGGAAGGATAGGAGCTGGTCGATTCTCCACTCTGCTCCTTCAGCTTTAAACCCTGTATCAGGTAAGGCGGGCTGAATGAAACCAAACTGAGCACTGTCCTCAGAGCTCTGTTCACCCCACTGGGCACACCTACCCACAGCTGAGGAATATAAAATGGGGTGAAATCTCTCTGCTCACAGTAGTGAAACTTAGGGGTTAAAAGTCATCTTTTGTCAACAGTGGTAACCATAAATCAGGGTAAGAGCGATCATCATGAAGAGGAGTACAGAAACCAGAACCAAATGTCCGGAAACCCTTTGGAAAGAGTCAATGAAGATCTGGGGAAGGATGCTGGCAAGACCAAAACATCAAGATCAGGGGAGAAGCAGCTGTGCTGATTTTTCTTAATTATAATTTAAATGTTATTTGGTGGTTACTCTGGGAGAAAAGTTTACAACACAGCCCTGAGGAAGGTCCAGGACAACCGAAAAAAAGTTGTGAATTCACATTATTCTGAGGGGTGTAATTTTTTATGGGTTATTGTTACCTAGGGATGAAAATTAATATGTACTGGATAACTAGAGGAGTCAGGAAAAGAAGCAAGACTGGGGCAACAGTAGGCACCACTGGAGGAAATCCGTATATTAGAACATTTTCATTTATGAAAGCGTGACACATCATGAGTCATGCTACTGCACATTCTGCTCTGCTGAACTCCATTGAAATCAGTGAGGAGACAGGAGCAAAGAAATGTCAACCACACTCCAAGTATGTTTTCCGTATTTTTCCCCAGAAAGAGGCTTCCTTTATTTTATTTATTGATAATCTGTTGTACTCAGTAGATAGGTGCAGTATTTTGTTTTCACTTTACTGCATTTTTTGCCTCACTGAAAATTTGTAACCAGTAAGTCTATTCCTGCCAAGGTCTGGGAAAAATCAGACAGGACTTCTGTTGCATAATTCTGTATCCAGTTAGACTTAAAATAAAAGCATATAATTGACCACAAAAACTAGTTTTGTCCTCATAAAATCTTTCCAAAAAATACTGAAAGGAAATTATGTCACCGAGAAAATTTTGTATTCAAATGCTTTTGTTTAGCTTCTCATCACAGCCAGCTAGCTGTCATGAAAGTGCTTTTATATCTCAGCATGAATGATCCTAAAATGTTTTGTTGTTATGGTTTTTTTTTTTTCAAATGGGAAAATATTCACCACTGAAATGCAGCCCCTTTGGCTTGGAAGAAGGCAGGCGGCTAAACAAATGGGATATGAAAAGGCCATGCAACTATAAAATGAAGTAAATTATGGCCAGTGCTTACAAGCAATGCTCTGCACCAAAAAAGTGTGACCAAAATTATTTTAATATCCATATGCTGTTTCTATTTTGAGGGTCTCCACTGAGTGGGTTGTTCAGCCTGGAGAAGAGAAGGCTCCAGGGAGACCTTATAGCAGCCTTCCAGTACCCAGTGGGGGGCTACAAAAAAGCTGGAGAGGGACTTTTTACAAGGGCATGTAGTGATAGGACAAGGGGTAATGGCTTTTAACTGAAAGAGGGTAGATTTAGATTAGATATTAGGAAGAAGTTCTTCACTGTGAGGGTGGTGAGGCACTGGAACAGGTTGTCCAGAGAGGTTGTGGATGCCCCATCCCTGGAAGTGTTCAAGGCCAGGTTGGATGGGGCTTTGAGTCAGTGGAAGGTGTCCCCTGCCCATGGCAGGGGGGGGTTGGAACTAGATGATCTCTAAGGTCCCTTCCAACCCAAACCTTTCTATGATTCTGTGATGATTCTGTGATTTACGAGTGAAGTCTGCACTGAAACAAAACTTAATATTCACCTGGGAAACTAGAAGCTGTTGGTCTAGGGTTCTGGGATATATGAAACCTAATTTATCAGCCTTTAATCTCTCATTGTTCTTGCCCTAACCAGATGTAAGCTGAACTTGGTGTAAATAAAAATGTAATTCTCCAACTTGTACTACCTGTAGTACAAGAAATTATTATAATTCAGCAGCATGATGGCCATTTCCGGAGTGTAACTATACTAGGTATCTGGCAAACACATGGTATAGTTTAGCTTTTGTGGATCTGAGACACTAATGGCTGAATCTGTAGGACTTTTAGGTTCTTCCCACTCTTTCAGCTCAGACAACAGCAGCCAACATACAAACTCTTCATGTATGACCTATAGCCCTTCAAAGACATAGCTATGTTAATTTTGTTCTTGCTTCTAAAAGATTTAAATCTCTACTGGAAATTGTCCTCTCAACGTGAGGAGAAAAGCAGTCTCTATTGATTACAATGTCCAGGTTTAGCCCAGTCTACCTTAAAGGGCTGGCTATAGATACATCAATCACTTTTGAAATGTGATGGCCAGTTTACCAAGCAACTAAAAGCTCCTTATAGTAAGCACTACATGAAATCCCACTCAAGGATTCCCTACCAAAATCAAGCAGAGGTCAGCAGCTTGCATGTTCAGAAACCTTCTGCACAGAAACAAGATCTACACAAAAATGCAACAGCTGCTCATTATGAAAACCTGAAAGATTGTGATGACAGGACTCAAAATCTGAAACAAATGAAACTTGTATGGGAAAGGATTTACCTAGACAGTCATTTATATTTAATGAATGTGAAAACTCCATTTTGTGCAAAAATAGCTGTGGGATGCTCCTTTAACTCCTAGTCTTTTTAAGCCAATAAAAGACAAAGCTGGGAAAGGAAGCCTGGGGTCCAAACATCTGCTATCACACCCTGCCATATTATTCTTTTCAGAAATGCAATCTGAAGCAGCGTGGGTTTTGGTCTGCTTTACTTGTCCTAGCAGGTTATTCCAGAGCATCAGGTTCTGACGGTGGGAGGCCACCTTCTCCATTCCAGGACAAGTCTATCTGTGCTCCTCCACAGACTTTGGCACTCATCTTACATATTTTCTCCCCTTCTTAATATTTAGTGGTCTATTGTCTTTGTAGGCAATGTAAACATCCCCTCTCACCCTTTTTCTCCCTGAGCTAAGTGATCCTCTCTTTTTGTCTATGGAGTTACTTCTGCTCCCAGTTACACCACTGCAGGTCACCAGCCCTGAAGAGAAGTGAACCATGACACTTGAAAACTGAGAGGAAACCCAAGTCTCTGGTCTTCCAAAAACCCCATGTGGGGTTTTTCAAAACAACCCAAGGAGGTACAATGGCATGAAATGGGTGCTGTGGGCTCCAAGGAGTCTGTTAACTAGAAAACAGTTTCCATGACAGGACACTGCCCCATTTGGGACAACATTCATCTCACTGAGCTGTACACACTGGCATTAGGCCCCTCAGTATCTAATACAATGTGTACACAGTGTACACGTGGCATACACATGGTGTACATGGCAAGGTTACAGTAGTGGCGGACTGGAGGGCAGCCTCTGTGAGGACGCGGCCGCTTCCAGCCAGCTCCAACCGCAGGGTATGGCTGAGCCCAGCAGACAAGATGGCAGTGCCTTGGGGAAAGTGTGTGTATGGAAGGGAAGAAAATGCTGGAGCAAGAGGAGGGAACATGAGGGAACTGGCAGATGAGGAGGAGATTGAGGGAAACAGCAGACAAAGCACCATGGTCAGGGGAGGAGGTGGCACTCCATGACACAGCATATAGTCCCAAAGGGACTGCAGCCAGTGGGAAACCCACACCTGAGTGTAGCAGAAGAGTGAGGAGGAAGGAGCAGCAGAGAGAAACCGCCATGTCCTGACCACAACTGCCTCCTGCACTGCTCACTGACTCACTGAAGGGACTGAGTGTGACCTGCAGCAATAGCAGGAGTATGGACTGAAGGAGTGAAGAATGGGAATGAGAAAGGACAGGTGTTTTAAATGTCTTTTTTATGTGTGTTTCCCAATACCAAAATCAGTACTCAAATATTGAGATTAATCAGTAAATTATTTCCCTGCCTTTATTCCAACCCACAATCTTCTCGCTCTCTTGTTCTTCCTATGTTCTCTCCCCATCCTGCTGCCAGGGCAGTGACCACATGGCTGTGTGAGTATTAGGCCACGTGCTCAGGCCAACCCTACACACATAAACAAGATGCACTTCGGAAGTAAAACAAATTTCTCTGATCATCTTTCAGAAAGTCCAGTTGAAGATCTAAACATTTCATCTTTACCTACTTATTTGCATCTGCCTGTAAAGAGCCTGGAGGAGAAGAGTTTCTGTCTTCTACAAAAGTAAATGCAGAGAACCCCCAGCAACCAGGATTCATCAAAGTCTCTGTTTTGGGCACTGAACATTACACATCTAGCAAGGGAGTCTCCTTACCTGGGTAACAGGAAGAAAGGAAAGGTCAGAAAACAGAAGAACCTAAAGGTAATATTACTTATGGAAAATTGTAAGCAGAAAATGTCAAAGTTAGCAATAGTGTTCCAGAATGACTCCCAATGAAGTGTCTATCAGATCAAAGACACCACAGATCAAAAGATCCTGTAGATAAGATGAGAAAAGGCAAAGCTTGCAGTCCCCAGAATAAGGAAGAGGAAAAAAAAACGGGGGGAGGGAAATAGCCTTGAAATTATGTTCATGTAAGTTACATCTTTTCAAATCTGCTTGGCTTTATAGAATTGCTTCTAAGATGCCAGCAGAGCAGGCTGCTGCATCATGTCAGCTGTTATTGCTGAGAACTCCTGGAGGAAGGGGAAGGCATCAGACAGCGCTTGTCTTTAAAAAGGAGATAAAGGTTCAAGTTGACATAACTTCAGTTCTGTTTCAGAAATCAAATGAAATTTGTTAATAAATAAGTACCTAGAAGAAAAGGAGGGGAGAGTCTCAGTTTGTCAAGAGCACATTGTTTCAAATCATTCTAGTTTCCTTCTCAGGCAATGTAATAACTGGCTTCAGCAAAGCCTCTGTTTCCTGCTTGTTGCTACCAAACATACTGTAGATGAAATGTCCATAGGATGGAAGAGCATTGGTAGATAACCATACCTACGGAGTATTTTCTAGTGTGGCACTGAAAGACTGGAAAGATGTAGCAACTAAAGTTCTGTAAGGGTCTTCCCTGGATGCAATACATTCAGTATTTAAATTAACCACCTGAATGATACAATACAGAGTACAGTTAATACAAATACTGGCAACACAAAGCTGGAAGGGGTTGCAACCATGTTAGAGGGCAAGATAACAATAAAAAAAATATCATGTTCAGGAAAAGTAAGATGATATTCAGGTATGAAAAAGGCAAAAAATAATTTCTTGGAAACAGAGAAGAGGAAGCCGCTTGCTAAGTCACAGTTCTGCTGAAACTGACTAGAAGGTTATAAAGAATTACAGGCTAAGCAGGAGCTAACAACATCATGCTGTTGCCATAATAAATAAAAAAAGGCAAACAACACACTAGACTTCTAATTAGGATTACAGATTGTAAGATTTATAAAGGGATCCTTCTGTTCTGTCCAACATCAACAAGAGCTTTGGTATAAAGTACAGCTCTTGACCATAATTCAAGGAAGATGCAGAGCAACCAGACAAGTGTAGAGCAGAGCAACAAGAACAATGAGAGCTAGAAAACACCCTTGCTAGGGAGGATGGACAAAATTAGAAGAGAAACTGAGGGCAGACATAGTAAATCTTTCAAAAGCAGAATAAACTGAAATAAAAAGAAAAGGATTAGGTTATCCTTGAAGGTAGGAAGGCTCTACAGAGGGATCTGGACAGGCTGGATCATTGCGCCGAGGCCAATTTTATGAGGTTCAACAAGGCCAAGTGCTGGGTCCTGCACTTTGGTCACAACAACCCCATGCAACACTACAGGCTTGGGGAAGAGTGGCTGGAAAGCTGCCCAGCAGAAAAGGACCTGGAGGTGCTGGTTGACAGTCGGCTAAATATGAGCCAGCAGTGTGCCCAGGTGGCCAAGAAGGCCAACGGCATCCTGGCCTGTTTCAGAAACAACGTGGCCAGCAGAAGCAGGGAAGTGATTGCCCCTGTACTTGGCACTGGTGAGGCCGCACCTTGAGTGCTGTGTTCAGTTTTGGGCCCCTCACTACAGGAAAGACATTGAGGTGTTGGAGCATGTCCAGAGAAGGTCAGCAAAGCTGGTGAGGGGCCTGGAGCACAAGTCTTCTGAGGAGCGGCTGAGGGAACTGGGGTTGTTTAGCCTGGAGAAAAGGAGACTGAGGGGAGACCTTATGGCTCTCTACAACTACCTGCATGGAGGTTGTAGTGAGGTGGGTGCTGGTCTCTTCTGTCAGGTGGCTGGTGATGGGACGAGAGGAAATGGCCTCAAGTTGTGGCAGGGGAGGTTTAGATTGGATATTAGGAAAAATTTCTTTACAGAAAGGGTTGTCAGACATTGGAACAGGCTGCCCAGGGAAGTGGTTGAGTCACCATCCCTGGAGGTATTCAAAAAGCATGCAGACAAGGCACTTCAGGACATGGTTTAGTGGGCACAGTTGACGGTTGGACTCAATGATCTTGAAGGTCTTTTCCAACCTAAATGATTCTATGATTCTATGATTCCCTAAAGTCATTTTAGATGCCCTAAAGTATCCCACTTAGCCTCAGCTGCCTGTCCAGGACAGCATCCTGTAGGACTTGTTCCAAACAGGCCAAGCCTCCAGAGATGCCATAGGGCATCTAAAATGTCACTAGGCACCTTTGACAACAACCTTCCCTATGTGAGAGAAGATGACTGGCATATAGATTATGCTGCGGGAACAGACCTAAAGGCTAAGTTAATACTGGGCAGTGTGCCTTCTCCCTACACTCCACTCACTTTGGGAATGACTCATTTCTTCCAAAAGTCTTATGTCTGACATAAATTAGATTACTTGCACTCTGGAAGTGTTTACTTGCCTCCATGCTCCACAAGGGGAGAGTGACTAAGGCAACTGTAGATGTGTGTACTGTAAATATCTACAGTTATATGAGATTAATTTCCTCCCATCGTACAAGTATTAACTCCCAGGTCATGCAGTATTTTCGCTCCATCACAAGTAATGGTCTTGATGCAAGAAATACAGACTGAAGTTCTACAACCTGTGCTAAAAAGGTCAGATCATAAACCCACTCTTTATTCTTATAACCTACTCTGTATTAGCAAACCCTACCCTTCCGTACAGTGTTCCACTAAACTTCCTGAACTCTGATAAGAATCACCATTACATACTACAGAGGTCATAAATCATGAAAATAGCATGCTTGCTCCGAAGGTAATATAATTTCTCAAAACAAAAGAAAGGGAAATTTTAGCTGTTACTCATTCCACAGAGAAGTCAACAACTGCACTGTAATATGGTTATGCTTGGTATTTTATTTCTGTATTGTGTTTGAAGCCTCGTTGTCAAACGCCTTCAAGAAGATCAAATGAAGACCATATATCAGCCTCAGTAAAAGGCAAAATGTGTTCCGTCTCTGAAAATGGACAAATTCATCCACAGTAATTGGCCATCCACCTAGCAAGAAATAATCCAAAGTATTCCCAATTGGTATCTTTTAGTTTCATCTTTGTCTTGAAGGAGGGAAAAGAATATAGAAAAGAAAACAAACCATTGTTTCTCTGCAGAAATTTGTTTTCGGCTTTCCCATCTTGCCTGTTTACTCTGTGTCAGACAGTGTATAAATGAAAGAATGGTGAGACAATTGCTGTGACTTTTTTCTCATCTTCTGGCAATTCCAGAAAATAAAGCCTGGTACAACTGGCAAACGCAAACTGCTACTGGCAACAGCTTCTTCAACGAAGTTCTCAAAGTAGTCTGTATAAAAAATGAGTTTTCTATGACCCTTATTTGCTTAAGTAGGACTTTGGTAATAAAATAATCGCCTTTATTTTCTGGAAACTTTCACTGTCCTTTAGCAGCACAATGCAAAGCATCTCTAGCATGGACTTAACTACAGACTTGTCCTGGTGTATGTCTGTAAGCTATACACTGGCTTCATTCTTAGATTCCTTGAGGAGTCTTTGGTAGACTTTATTTATTAAGGAAATAAATTGCTGTTGAGCTTCCATCTGCAGCTTCTGACATGTTAAATGGTGAAGTTTATAATATTTTTTATGATCCTTGTAGCACAAATACAAGCAAAGGATGCAAGCAAAGAAATGAAGTGAAGCTGAGTGGATTATCCATTCAAACCCCTACCAAATGCGCAGTAAAGAGACTCAGGTTCTTCTAGAACTTCAGAGCCTAACTTGAATTTTGCACTTCCACTCTCTACGTGGAAGTAGAGAGTCTTGCGTCTAACTCAAAAAGCAGTTGAAACATTCATACTAGCATTTACAAAGGTCACATCATATGATGGGAAAATTAATGTACAAATAATTGTGCATACTAGTTTCTGTTCTTAATTTATATCTCTGGGGTATCTACAGATCTGAGCACAGCCGCAAACCAGGTGGAGTTTTTGCAATACTCTGGTTGCACAAAGCTTAGTGTGAGACTGTATGATAAGCAATGGTAACTGAAACAAAACTGATTTCACTCACATGGATTCTCTCACACCCACAAGCTCATGTCCAAGTAGTCTGGCCAGGGTCACTTCAGTGACAAGGAGGACAAGGGACACTGGCTATTCATCACATCACCCACCTTCTTAGACTGGCAACCATGTGCTGGTTTTCTGATGTGCCTTTTGTACCTGTTAGGGCTTGACAGGAATGGTGATATTTTGTCTTTTCCATCCTGTAACACCTCTGTAAGTCATTAGGTAACACTGCTGATTTCCTCATTACTCTTTGGGCTCCGTTTCCACATTTAGCCTGTCCTTCATTTTCCATGTTGGGATGTCTTGAGAAGGTGGAAGTAAATGTGCTCTGTTCTTTACCTGCTGCTAATCTGGATGCCGTCAACACATGCCATTCTTTTATCCCTTCTTCTTGGTTGTTTTTTTAATTAATTTCTCTGGTACTTTCATTTCCAGATATTCTCACTCATGTCAGTCTTAACATTTCTATTATCTATCTCTACATTCTTAATGTTGAAAACCAGTAGGAAAAGGTAAAGACAAGTAATCTTATTAGCCCTTTCCCTGTTTATCCATGAAACAGCAGGCCAAAATCCTTTCCTCACCTGAATACATAATTCAGAGAGCAAAAACAAATAAACAAAAAAATTGAATGACAGGATCAAAATGAGAGTTAAAATTCAGTTACATTTCATATAAGAAATTCTTTTGACAGTAAGAAGAAAGCACAGAGGTGATAATTCTGAAATGTTCATCACAATCACTAATTGAACAGCAATTCAAAATCTAGGATAAAGGAAAGCAATTTAAACAATAAAATATCAACTACATTGATTGGCATGTTTTTGTAAAAGGCATAGCCACTCAGTCAGCATGACTGTAACAAAACCACATTTAATATGAACCCCATCACTTGCCTGATACACCAAAACAGCATAAGGCAAGAACACACATCCAACAAATTCAGGATACCTTGGTTAATTTTGGTACTTTTTGACACTGCCACAGAAAATGCAATGAGCACAGAGTCTAGAAAGATTATTTTTCTCCTAGTGGCTGGTAATTTACTGCAATTCACAACTGCCCAAGTGCATTATGATATGAGTGTCCCTACTCCCGCACACTAGAACAATAGCCATTTTCAAAGGCAACAGAAGAATGATGGATGAATGGTCTAGTATGAACTAACAAATCTTAAAAGGCTTTTGCCCTGTCCTCCATTCACCCTTTTGGAAAGGAGTTTTTGTGTTACCCCTGTGGCTTAGTTACAGTGCATGTACCATTTCAGTGGCTAGAAAACTTCAAAGATATTCATTTAAGGGAAAGAATGGTGTTTTTCAAAGTACAGCTATTTTTCAAGCAGTGACATATTTGAGATAATTATGCCATCTATTTCATAAGCCTAAAGGTGGGGGTTTCAAAACAGCCCATATTGTCAGTGCTCCTCCTCCTTCCCACTAAAATGGTAGAACAGGACTAGAGAAAGTTCTACATATTGGAGCAGTGGAGGGAGAAAAGGTGGTAATTCTGGGAAAGTAGGGGAAAACATCTGCTAGGTTACAATGTCCTTTATCATAAAAAACCTACTGGGGAGCCTTGTTGCAAGTGTTTATACCCCAGCAGAGAAGAGAAGGGGGCTTGTTTGATGGAAAGAAACCTGCCTCCTCTCAGGGTGAAGGAGAAAAATGAAGTCCCAGTAAGTCCAGTACCACTGTAAGCTGCTTTCTCCACCATAGTCTGAAGTCCCAAGAAAACAAGACCTGACTGTCCAAACAGCCTCAAAGATCCCAGCACCCAGGAACGTGGTGTAGCTTGCAATACCTGGTGCAGCTCTTTACTTTTCTTGATCATTACTGTAGAAGGTTCAGATATTGTCCATCATTTTTTGCACCCATATGTACCAAGAGTGCACTGATATGAGGCACACAGGTTATACTTTGTAGAATATTATGGGCAAAAAATGACTAGAGAAAACATAAACATTGAGAAACTCTCCTATTTTAAAAAAGACTTGTTGAGACATAAAACTGTAGAATCAGAATCTAAATTTCAGATGTTATCTAAAACTTATCTGAATACTAAAACTCGAATCAGGAGCAGGCACGTGGTCTTCAAAGGCATACTCTTAGTACTCCTTTATTCCTCACATGGATGGGTATCTCTGGTTACTTGAAATGACAGCTGGCATTCGCGTGGAAGGAAGGAGTTTCTTTTTTCACTATTACCTCATTGTATATACAAAAACGTTGTTCTGAGATATGATGTGATTTGACATGAAGTGAAGCAATGGTAAAAAGAATTTTTAAAGGTTTCTTTCAGCTTGGGTGATTCCTGTCAACTTACGAAACTGCCACAGAGCAAAATGTTTTGTGAATAATTAGCAGGTTAATTACCCATAAGCAGTGAGTAATTTGTATTACCTATGTGGTTAGCTCACCACACTAAGACCCATGCTGATTGCACATGTCTGTGTTGCCTTACAAATTAAAGGATCAACCCTGCAAGGCACTGTCTGTCCTCCAGTCCTATTGTTGTTCCAACAGTGCACAACAGCTAATCCAAAAGAGATTCCTAAGGGATGACAAATGTGTGGTGCATTTCAGATCAGATGCCCTAGGACGATGTACTTTAGAAAATTAAACAGTCAAGAAAAGCAAAGCAAAGAGACAAATTTAAGGAACCAAGCCTCACCAGAGCAAAATGAAATATCTGTTGTTCTGCTTATAATAATTTTCCTTTATTGTCTGTTCAGTATTCATAAAATGACAGGAATCATTGGCTGTTGGAGGAGCTGGGACAAACATTACTGCAGGAGCGGCCACTGCTGCTGACCATACACATGGATGCATGCCTCGTCTGCACCCACCCTGTCCTGGGACTCAGAAATTTCTCATTTTGCCCAGAGACACATTCCCAGGGTTTCCCTCAGCTCTCTTTCGTACATGCCTGTGGTTTTCAGTTATGCAAAGACTTCCACGTGCAATTTATAGGTCAGCAGAGTTGGCCACCTCTTATTAAATAGACCTTTCTGATTAAATTTGGAGAAATTTATATGCTGACCACAGTGAAACCAAGATTTCCCTTGACATCACTGTACTCCCAAGCCCCAGGAGAATCCATGAGGTCATTTGGTGTTCACCCTGACCCAAGACAGATGCAGCACAGCACTGCACCAGGATGCATGCCAAGAAGGGAGCGGGTTCACAGCCTGCCCCCCCTGCACTCAACCAGGCAGAGTACTGAGGACGACGTGCCTCCTGGGGTGCTAGAATGTGGCGAGTTTGAGGCCCATCCTTACCACCCAGCCGCCTCCTCTCTCACCAGGCTGTGCAGCCCATCTATCATCTCACAAACGAGCCACCGCTTCAAATAGATTTACTTTTAATTTAATAAAGCATTGAGGTGAGCTACAGGACAACCTGTCTCTGGACTTTGCCTCAACTGGAAATTGCAATGCTAAAAAGGAAAATTATCAGTCAGCAACAATGACTCAGAAGTGAGTTCCCACTTTTTTGTATACAAAAGCTGTAAGTAAGCATCAGAATGCCAAGCAACCTCAGCTGCCAAGGGAACTATGTGTGAATGAGACAAGAGGAAGAAAAAGTATCCTGAACTATGTAGAAATTTTACAGTACGGTCCAAAGGAAACATAGCTGAATGAATAATCATCTTTTATTTAGTATCAAAGAACAGATACTGTTTTACAGTAGGCATGAAATAATGCCAGTTCCTTCCATTTTCTGCAAACTGTGTACAAATCTCTTCCAGTAGAAAGTTTTGCTTTGCTTTCTCACCAAAATTCTTAAAGGCTCACAAGGGCTTGCTTTCCCAAAGGTCTTGAGAACTGTTGGTAGACAGAGCTGTGACTTTAGTGTTACGGATCCTACAACATGAGAATTACTATATGCTACCTACAGGTAAAATAGAAATTGCGAGCTGTGATACGGTATAAACGTAAGCTGTCATTAGATTAGTGCTTGTGTAAGATGGTGCTCCAAATAGTGAACAAAATAATATCCAATGTGCCACAATTCTTTGAGTCAACATTTGCTTAAAGATGGGGTTTTAACTCCAATTCTGAAAAGATTAGCTTCTGTGGGTTCCAACAAGACCTTTAAACGTTATTTGAACATAGATTTATGGGTGATTCCTTTACCAGAAATTAAGTGTGTGAATTCTTCTTAGTTGCAAATCATCAATATGTGGTCTGTTGAGTAGATGTGCCTCCCTCTACTCAAAAGCTGTGCGCAGAACGTTTTCACTGGTATTTGAAATGTTTCTTAAAACTGTGATTTTAACCACTGGAATAACGTTAGCACCACCTAGAGGCACACGTTAAAACCACGCTTACATTTCTCCCAGAAAGATTTTAACTTGAAAATGTCTGTACGTTACGCCTCTTTAGTTTAAGGTTCCCTTTGGCCTACGGTTTTGAGGGCTACTTCTGATACAAAATTGTACTCCAACGTCGTCATCCAACATGAGATTTTTAATTGCAAAAAAAGCATGTTTTCTTTCCTTATCTTCTGCCATGAAAGAAAGAAACCTAGAAAGAAAACCAATTTACATTTATTTTCACATAATTAAAATGGACAAAAATCTCCTCAGCAATGAAAGAACAGACAAAAAGCACAAATGGTTCTGTTTTATTGTCTTTAAACAAATTAACAAATTATATTAAAACTGCAATCTTAATACACCTGATTTTGAGCACAGCTGATCAGATCTGTCTTTTAAGCAAGCTTGCTCCCTTGAGAATATTCCCATATATAACCAGCTTCAGCGTCTCCTTAAAACTCAGAAATACTTTGCCTGCTTGCCACTATCTTTTTCTTGGCCCATATCATGTCAGTGGCTCCCAGTCATCCTGTGTTGGCCTAGTATATCTAGGTCCTTCATTTCCTACAAATGAGTTCTAAGCTTATAGGAGAGTTTTGCAGCTGACCCCTCAATACACGACTTTTCATTTTGTTGTATTTTTTTTTCCTCATGCCATGAAGTGACAGGAATCATCTGCTGTTGGAGGAGCTGGTACAAACCTTACTGCAGGAGCAGCCACTGCTGCTGACCATGCACACGCCTGCTTGCTTCATCTGCACCCACCCCGCCCTGGGACTCTTGGAGAAACTTCTCATTTTGCCCAGAGACGCGCTCCCAGAGTTCCCCTCAGCTCTCTTTAGTACATGCCTGTGGTTTTCAGTCATGCAAAGACTTTCTATCACTCCATTTTTCAAAACTACCTAATTTTTCTAGGACAAGTTTTTCTAATTTTCTTGTAGAATATTCCAGTTCATCCTCCCAAAAAAGTTTCCAAATTTTTTTTTGTCAGAAATGTCATTAACAGATGATTTACAAGTTTTTATTCTCATCTCTGAAGTTTCCTACATTTCTCAAAACATACCCTTTTGAAGACAAAGCCTTGAATACTTGTCTGTTTCTTACTGTACTTTAACTGAATAAATTCGTAGTTACTATATCCAGCTTTCCTACAGCATCCTAACTGCTTTTTAAAAGCTTGCTTAATAAAATACACTATTTTTCTTGGATCAGAGACTCTTTGATGAAGAAGTCTGTTAACTTTCGCTAGGAACAACTGTGTCCTGTTGTTATTAACATAATTTTCCTCTCCAGCCTATACTGGGAAATTAAATCCAGCCATCATGACTAAGCACTTCATAGAATTTATCTTTCTAATAATATTATGTACTCAAGACACCCCTAACCAAATGAGAGTCAAAGTTTTTAGCAGATACCCAACATGATACAACAGAGCCTTTTTTTTTTTCTTACAAGGAGAGTCTGAAGCTACTCAGTTCTTTTCTTCTTCCTTTAAATTCTGCCACCACTTCAGTATACAGTAGTATCTCACCATTACACAGCATCTTTATTCCTGACTTCCTTGGACAGCAAAAGATTTTTGTGTCTCATGATGTTATTCTGTGTCATGATTTAATATTTTACTATTGCTATTCCACCTTTATATTTCTTTGAAATCCAGGTTTATATCTTACTGTGATTATTTCTAGTCCTTTGCATTAGTATGAAAACACATCAATTTGGGTTTTTTTCTAATCTCACCCCACATCCCAACACTGCATTACATATAAATTCTTTCATTACACATATCGTCTGACTGCTGTCGTTGGGAGCCTCTGTCTCTGTCTTCATGTGCTAGCATTTTCCTGAATTGACTTAAGCAGGAAAACACACATTAGATAGTTAAATATTTCTTCCAGGACCCAGGAAATAGGTATTTTATTTAAATAAAGATGTGAATGTGATAGCAGGATTCTTGATCCTGAAAAATTAATTCATAGAAGCACAGAGGTTATCCAGTCCACTCACTCTCCTCACTTCACCATCACTGCAGACACATCCACCAGCTGTGCTCTGCAAAAAAAACCCAAAACAAGGTGCATCCTCACTTCCAGATAAAGCTTAAGGACTGAAACTCCTAGTTGCTATTGATGCGTGCCATTTTCTGCCATATGCAAGTGCTTAAACTCAGGAAAATGGTGCCATGGAGAGTTTTGCCGCTGGCTGGGTTGTGCATCTCTTTGCTTAGCAAAGAGGTTGTGACACCGTCACTCACAAACATTTAATTTTTAACCTCAACAGGTGAGCGTTAGCTCCACTGCATGGCAGGACGCCAATGGGTGACACCATCGGGTCTGCATGGCAGGACGCCGACAGGTGACACCGCCAGCTCTGCCTGTCCACAGCTCCGCGCAACACCACGAGCTGAAAGAAGACACGGGTGCTTCCCCCTGCCCCCCAAACTCTCCTACAACCTGCTGGGAGCTGGGCCTCGGGGGTGAAGGGTGGAGGCCACGTGGCAGGCAGGCCTGGCCAGGGGCTCCTTCTAACCTCCTCACGGACCTCAGGCCGCCCCACGGCCACGTCCCCCTCGTCCACTGAGCCCAGCATGGGGTTTGGCCAACAGCCTCCCTCGGGCGGCTGACCAAGAAGGAAGCCTTGTGCCAGTCATCCTCCGGCATTTTCCTGCCTTGTTTTTTTCACCACCGAGCACTCACTGAGAGCCAGGTGCCAGGGTGGTACCAGCCACCCAAATCGCACACACGGGCATGCAGAAAAGGGGTAAACTGACGGGAGCACACCAGCAGGTGAGAGGAACAAAACAAGCGGCCAGCCGGGATGGGGCACAGTAAGGACTTCTTTCCATGGGAAGCTAAGGAAATCTCAGCACCTACATGCACCCTGCGAATAGGCGGCAAGAGGGGAGCCCCCGTGCGGGCACAGAGGAGCCGCGGAGATGCTCCCGCCACACACTGGCGCTTCCCGCCATCTTGGTTAAGGGCAATGCCTGCCCTCTGCCGGGAATGAGCGAAGAGGCCGGCGTCACGGGACTTCCGCCCCAGACCAACATGTCTGCCTCCGCCCGCTTCCCTCTTTTGCGTGGGCCGGGAAGGAGCTTTGTCGAGCTGTCGGCACTCTTGCCCTACTGCTCCGCCCAGCGCCGATGCGGTGGGAGGCGGCCAGGGCGCGGCATGGAGGCGGCGGGCGGTAGCGGCGCGGCCCTGCCCCAGCTCCCGCTCCCGCTCCTCGGCGGGCAGTGCCCGCCGCTGGGGGATCCCCAAGCCAGCGGGCTCAGCGCCGGGGCCGCAGTGAGTGCCGGGGGCGGCGCGGCGCGGCGCGGCTGAGGCGCAGGACTCGGCCCGGGGGAGCCCCCCTTCCCGGCCCCCCGCGCCGTGCCCCGGTGGTGCGGCCATCTCTTCCCGACCCCGTGGGGTGAGGGGGGCTCGGCCGAGGCGGTGCCTCCTGGGTGAGGGAGAGCTGAGGCTTCGGCCTCTCTGCCCCAAGTTAAACTGCTATTTCTGCCAGCCCGTGGGGTCTTAATAAGCGGTGCGGGGGGGCCCTCAGGTGGGTGGGCGCTCGAAACGCTGTCAGGTAGCGGCCGCGTTCGGCTTAGCTGCGGGGCATCGCGCCGGGGCCTCGGCGCGGGTGATGGAAGTCTTCCTCTGCCTTAGGCCTAGATTGCTGATGGCTGACACGAGAGTGGTCCCAGGTGGTGACGCCTGGCTGGGCTGGAACAGCCAGCAGAGTTTCACGGTGGTTTGGGTATGTACGTCGGAGGGCCTGGCGTTGATCCTTACCAGCCTGCTGTGAGGATTGGCTGTAGTTTAGGTTGTGTCTTTCCAAATCAAGAAAGAGCCACTTTTGAAAGGAAGGCTGTGCAAGAATACAGCAGTATTTAATGATGCCTGCCTTCAGGTAATGCTATAGATTCTGTGTGTTCCTCTGCCTCAGAATAAATGAACGCTTTAAGGCAGCACAGACAGTAGCTGAAGCGTCCCTAGCAATGACCTAGCAATTCTGACTGAGGCTTACAAAAACAGCTTGGGAAAGATGTATGCTGTCTTTTCTGGTTGATTTTATTCTGCTCTTGAAAGAGCATTAAAAGAAAGAAATTACTTTCATTAACATGGAAACGACAGCCTGTGCTGAGGCTGCAGCTTACCTTCAGGTGAAATGTCAGTTTAAGTAATAATGCCACATTGATTATTCTTTATTAAAAAAATAAAATACTGTTTTCTAATGCCTTAAATAGCTAAAGGGCTCCATGTGTTCTTGTATGATTTCTTTAGGTAAAAACATGGAAGTGAGGCAATTTGGTGGGTGGTGGTAGGGAGTTGGTTGGTTTCAGCTGTGTCTTGACAAATCAACTATAATCCAGACATCAAAGTTTAAGTACTTAGGGTTGAAATGCAGCAATTGGTACTCTTTTTAATACAGATCTTTGTGTCTTTCTCAATCTGTTATTTTTCTTGGCACTTCCCTAGGGTCAACAGTATTAAAGGCTTCTGTGGCTGATCTGTTCTGCTGGCAGTCATGGGTACACATGATCTGTAAAGGTCCTATGCCTTTATGAAGTCTATACAACATGTGTGTGTGTCTTCACTCCTGTGACACCTGAAAAGGCATAGGGTCCTCCAAATCCTATAAAATTTAGTGCCCTCCTGGAAGACAAGGTCACAGGTTATTTGTACCACCCAAGGAAGGAATTCAGCAGCTTAACTGTTGCAAGGGGCAGTAGTCAGTCGGGTGGTCATCTGGAACATGCTGGTCATGCTTCCAGTGTCTCACTGCCTTCAAGTCAGGTGCAGCACATCTTGCCTGGACCCCAGGTGGATAGATAAGTGAAACCAGGGTCTGGGGAAGAATTGTGGCAAAGTAAAGGGGACAGAGGGAGAGTAGGAATCTGCAGAGGAGCTCCTTGTAAGAAGTCTCATCAAGAAAAGCATGGATTCCATTTGATCTGTTCAATGTGTGGGTTGGCTCACTTGAGGTACAGTGAAGAGGCTTTGTATGCTTGAGAGGCACAGTTCTTTTTGCAGCACGTATGACTTGAATGGTCACAGAATGGACAGCCTCAGCTGGTGGTCCTCTTGGGAAGGACTATAGCCATCATGTTTTATTTACATGAAGCCTGTGACTTACAGGTTTGCATTATGTTTAGGTTGTTGAGTGATAAACTGACAGTTGTGGCCAAAACCAACTTTTTAATCCATGCCTGGCAGGAATGTGACAACTGTATCGGTAAATAATCTCACTGTGGTTTATTACTGGTTTGTTAATTAAATGCATTACATTGTGTTTGTGTATTTATTATTTTAGGATAGCATTGAATGTGTGGCTCACTGAGCAAGATTTTACACAGAGGACTTGCTGCTCATACTCCAAGAAACTTGGTAACTGCTCGTGAGAGCTTTTTGTGGTGCTTTAGATATCAGGGTTTGAGACTTTTGATTCTCTTCTGTATATTTTAAAAAATACTATACCTGTGAAGTATGAGAGATTCCTATTTGGATGTCTTCTGAGACAGAGTGAAGGAGGAGTTGTACTGGGTTTGTGTGGTGGGGTTTGGGGCGGGGGGCAGGGCTACAAGGGTGCCTTCTGTGAGAAGCTGCTAGAAGCTTCCCCTATGTCCAACAGAGCCAATGCCAGCCAGCTCCAAGCTGGACCTGCCACTGGCCATGGCTGAGCCCGTCAGTGATGGTGGTAGTGCCTCTGGGAGAACAGATTTAAGAAGGGGAGGGAGAAACTGTGCAACAAACCGCAGCCAGAGAGAGGAGTGAGAATAGGTGAGAGAAACAACTCTGCAGACGCCAAGGTCAGTGAAGAAGGAGGGCAGGAGGTTGTCATGGATGAAGTGACACACTATTCAGAGAGTAGCAGCAATATATTTATTGATAAAAAGCAGCGATTTAACAAAGTTTTATAGTAAATGCAACAGTGCTTTAACAAGTTTCAATGGCAAAGTTCACTTGTTACTTACTGCGTAGAGGACATGGTCAGACAAAACTGTCGGGGAGATCCTCCTGTTGAGTCATGAGGTTCAGAGCGTACCCCCTTCTGTTCTAAAGTCCTCAGAGAGGAGTCTAGGTGCAGCTGGATCCGGACTTAGTCCCAGACTTGGTCAACGGTTTACATCTAAAGGATTAAATATGCACAATCAATCCTTTATACCACTTAGCTAAGATTTCAAAGTTTAGCATGCTATTAATCACTTACCAAGAACTGTTGCAGCAAGGAATCTCTCAACCTCGCCCTACTCAAGGGGAGATCCTGGCATGCAGCCTGCTGCCGTGCGGGTGAGCTCAACAGGCTCTGGGCTGTCCACTAGTTATGGAGTAAGACAACTGACTTATATTTACATTCCAACTACAGGTGTTAGTTTCTTCCAAATTTGGCTTGAGTTGCACACAGACCAGCACTGTGGATAGGTGGGCATGTTGTTCAAATTAGCCCTTGGTTATTGTATTGTTATCTGTCTGCCCCAAATCCACTTTGAGTCGGATGCAGCCATCATGACCAGACACATCCATTATGACAGCCGCTGGTGGTTATTGCTTGAGCAGGGTTATGGGAAGTACAGATCAGATTTGAGGGGGGGGCACACTGCCACAGAGGTGCTCCAGGTGTCAGAGCAGAGATTCCCCTGCAGCCCCTGGTGAAGACCATGGTGAGGCAGGCTGTCGCTGTGCGGTCCATGGAGGTCCACGTGGGAGCAGATATCCACCTGCAGCCCGGGAAGGACCCCGCACCAGAGTAGGTGCATGCACCTGAAGGAGGCTGTGGCCCTGTGGGAGGCCCACACTGGAGCAGGCTCCTGGCAGGACCTGTGACCCCATGGAGAGAGGAGCCCATGCTGGGGCAGGTTTGCTGCCAGGACTTGTGACCCCCCGCAGGACCTACGCTGGAGCAGTGTGTGCCTGAAGGACTGCAGCCCGTGGAAGGCACCCACATTGGAGAAGTTTGTGGAGAACTGTCTCCCGTGGGAGGGACCCCACGCTGGAGCAGGGGGAGAGTGTGAGAAGTCCTCCCCCTGAGGAGTGAGTGAGCAGCCTCATGGTGCTTTGTTACTGGCTGGGCTGAACCAGTACAGGAGCGTATCTCTGTATATATGGCTAGATTGTGTGGGGTTTATTTGATTAGGTAACTTTCAGAATTGTTACTTTGAACTCAAAAGTTGGGCTGGCTGCTTCTGATCGAATGATAGTTAAAAAATGAGGGCCAATCTTCTTTGTCTTTACAGACTTTTGTGTGCTGGAGGGGAAGAGGTAAAAGTATTTAGAATTTTTTTT
>VYZV01031643.1:25871-48451 GCA_013401275.1 Pandion haliaetus | reverse complement strand
TACAGAATCAGAAGTTGGTTTCTGCCAAGAGATCCTACAACTTAAGTAAAAGACTAGAGGCAAGTGATGGTACAGAAGGGCCAGCATGGAGAAACAAGGAGACAGTATTGGTCAGTATGAGAGGAACGCTCCCAACACACCTTCTGTCTAATGATTGCCAAGTTTTTGTAGACAAAGGTGAAGTTAAGAGTTTTGTTGGAGGGAGCTCTTTTCAAGAATGAAGAAGGTACAAAAATGCTGATGTGAAAACTTAACGAGATCTGATTTATAGGTAGATTGAGGAGGTGTTCACGTAAGGGAAGGTTGTGGAGACCATGGAAAGAGAGGCAAGCTTTTTACTATTCTTTGACTTAACAGCATATTGCATATTTTTCATACAATACTATGACAGTCTCTTGTTGTCAATCATCTATAAAGTTTTTCTTGCTACACATATATGTTTAAATACATAGGAAAATAAAAATGTTATTTTGTATTTTTTGAAAATACTTTCTAGTACTTTTAATTGAACTTGAAAAAACCTCAACAACTAGAAAAACAAATAGTGTCAGTTCAGGATTCAGTTAAACCTGACATTTATAAAGCACTGTCACTTACAAAGACTACTTTGAGTAGCTTGTAATAGCGGAGCTACTCAGATCATAGCATAGATGAAAGAGGTTATTCCACTGGGAGTATTAAATTTAAACTAGTCACCTCTGGTTTGGCTTTTGAATTATGACAAGAGAATCAATGATTGCTGCTGTTAAAAGTCTGAGGAAGCCTTTGGCTTACTAACAGTCTAGATATTAACAATTTTTAAGTCTCTTCATACCAAGGGACTATTAAGGTGAAACAGTAGCTTTAAATTCAGTACCATCATTCCCTCAATTTATCCTGAAGGAGAGAAGTAATTAGGCTTGTTTATCTGAAGAGAAATGAAAGATTAAATTACAGGGAATGCCCCTAAACTGACCCTGTAACTAAGTTGAGTTTACCAGAGACTTCATCTTTTTCAGTAGTTTAGCTCCCATTCTTTTCAAGCATGTGCCCTCTTGCTGTTTAAACTGAAAAATTCCAGGCCATGAACTAAATTTGTGTATCTTCCTGTTAGCAAAGTCTATGATCCCATGCTTTAGAAATCATACGTCCTCTTTTTCTTCTATAAAGGTGGATACTGTATCATAGCAAAGATTTTGAACAGTGTTACATAGAATAAAGGCAGCAACCTTTTTTTTCCTTAGTAGGGTGATACTCCCCTGAGCCATCAGTTTCAGCTACATCCTGATTCTTTTCCTGCTTACTCCAGGTGAAAGTAACACTTAGCTCTGACAGCCAAATCCATGAAACTGCAGAAATAAGGATTTCAGGACTGTAATGAATTAATTCCCAAATAGCAGAGTGTCAATATAGTTGTCATCTTAGCACATTGCTACCTTTTACCTTGCCACAGGTGATGCATTGAATTGAAGAATTTTGAACACATTGTGTATAGGCCTTGCGAGCACCTTTGGACAAACTTTAGGATCTATATCAGCTCCTAGCAGTATGATTCTGGGGCAACTCTGCTGCAGTTAGCGCTAATGATCACCAATGAGAAGGAAAGGAGAAGAAATTCTAAGGCCTTGGGAGTCATTAATACTGAAAAAAACCTTGTAAAAATGATTTTTTTAAAAAGTGGGTTTCCAATTTCTCTACTGGCTATTTTTATATCCGTTGTTAAGTTTACTAAGTAAGTAATTTCACTGATCTTTAAGAATAAAATTCACAAAGCCATTTAAAGAAACTGCTATGATAGCTTTTCCACATTTCCCTGATGAATATTTCACACTTTCATTAGATTTCTTCTGCTTCTATTTCTAGTTAGGGCATGCAACTCATTCCATATTTAAAGACCATTCAGTGGCATAGCTTCAAGCCAAGCAGTGGCCCTGTTTGAGACGAAATAGCTTTGTTGAAAGCTAATTCTGTCTTTACTGTATGGTATCAGGCTTTAAAGGAAGATCATCTAAATGTGAGGAAATGTAACCTAGGTGAAGGCGTTAAGAGTAAAAGACCCAATTTTTTATTTCTGATTTTGTCACCTTCTGTGCAACTTGTCCAATTGGTTTGATCTCTGTCTAATTTATTTCTTTTCCTTCCTATTTAGATGGTAGGCTGTTTGGGGCAAGCTTGATTCTTACTACACTATTAGACGTTTCAATAGTATAAATGCAAATAGCTTTATTAGTCCAAGTGTCACATGAGGGATAGGTGTGTCTGAGTAACTGCAGTGATGGCTCTCCCCTTTGATGGCAGAATAAGATGGTAATTGTAAAATGTGTTGTGTTTTACATGCTATATGCAGTAATTTACACATGTGTGTATGGGGACAAAATGGACTTGTTATTTCATTTGTATGAGGAAAAGCACAAGGGAGGAGCATCTGGATATCAATCTGTAGAAGGGAAAATGCCATTTCACTTACATGTTAGTCTGGTATGTCCAGCTTCTTCAGATTCCTCTGCAGAGCTTCTCTCTTAGCTGTTCCCCAGGCAGCCCCTGAAAACTGGCACTCCCCTTTTCTCTCTGCCTGAAGGAGTTATATGCTTCTCTTTTTATTTATGCTTCCCAGCTGGCAAAATAAGACAGATTGTAGGATCCTCCAAGTTAATAATAGTCTTTTGGATATGTATAAAATACTCCTATGTGGGGGTCCTGATACGGCTTCCTGCTTGTTCTTCCAGCAATTCACGTTAAATGGTCTTGGTATAGAATTAATACTTAGCTATCCCGGTTAAGTTAAGCAGACTTCAGTTACATTATATTTCCATATTCTGACATTATGTTTTGGGTTTGTGTGGTGGAGTTTTGGTAGCAGGGGAGGGGCTACAGGGGTGGCTCCTGTGAGAAGCTGCTAGAAGCTTCCCTGGCTCCAAGTCGGACCCACCGCTGGTGAAGGCCGAGCCTGTCAGTGATGGTGGTCGCGCCTCTGGGAGAACGTATTTAAGAAGGGGAACCTGCAGTGGAGAGGGGAGTGGAATGTGAGAGAAACAACCCTGCAGACACCAAGGTCAGTGCAGAAGGAGGGGGAGGATGTGCTCCAGGCACTGGAGCAGAGATTCCCCTGCAGCCCGTGGGGAAGACCATGGTGAGGCAGGCTGTCCCCCTGCAGCCCATGGAGGTCCACGGTGGAGCAGATATCCACCTGCAGCCCGTGGAGGACCCCACACCAGAGCAGGTGGATGCCCCTGAAGGTGGCTGTGACTCCATGGGGAAGCTCATGCTGGAGCAGTCTGTGCCTGAAGGACTGCAACCCATGGAAGGGACCCACGCTAGAGCAGTTTGTGAAGAATTGCAGCCTGTGGGAAGGACCCACATTGAAAAAGTTCGTGGAGGACTGTCTCCCGTGGGAGAGACCCCACGCTGGGGCAGGGGAAGAGTATGATGTGTCCTGCCCTTGAGGAGGAAGGAGCGGCAGAGACAATGTGTGATGAACTGACCGTAACCCCCATTCCCCGTCCCCCTGCGCTGCTGGGGGGAGGAGGTAGAGAGAACTGGGAGTGGAGTTGAGCCAGGAAGGAAGGAGGGGTGGGGGAAAGGTGTTTTAAGATTTGGTTTTACTTCTCATTATCCTGTTTTGATTTGGTAGTAAATTAAATAGATTTAGGTTTTTTTCCCCAAGTTGAGTCTATTGTTTGCCTGTGACCATAGTTGGTGAGTGATCCCCCCTGTCCTTGTCTCGACCCACGAGCTTTTCTTTGTATTTTCTCCTCTCCATTCCAGCAGGGAGGGGGCGGGGGAGGAGTGAGCGAGTGGCCTTGTGGTGCTTTGTTGCTGGCTGGGCTTAAACCACGACACATTATTATACAGTTACATCTCACCCATCCCAGTTATCTTACATTACTGGTGAGTTAATCAGTCACATACACTAAGCAGGTTCCTTTGTAGCATCACAGGAGAATTTAAGGAATTGTAACTTTATGCGACTTCTTTTTGAATTCTTGCATTCCTTCATATCGGACTGTAGGGCTGCTGGAAGTCAAGAATAACATTGAACACTGTACATGGGCCTGTGTAGCATTCTTCTGAAGCCTGCTCAGGTAACATCTGCAGTGACCCCTCAGGCATCTGTGCAAGTATATAGATACGTATGTAGCTATTTTAGTATATTCATGGGAAATGCTAATAATCAGTGAGATTTCAGTCCAACCCCGTGGAATTAAAGAAGTGCTTGATTACTAAAGAGAAAGTTCCAACTTACGTAAACTTACTTTATGCAGCGTGACTGCAAGTCTCACACATTTATTTTTGTTAAATCATCACATTTGGAATTAAACAGAGAGGGAGAGAACATTTTCAGCATATAAGGAACTGTTGTCTTAATGTGTTTCACACTCTTCCATTTAACATGCTTTTCGATTTCTTTAGAGGATTTTGTCATTGACTTTAATTGATATATTTTCACAAACACTGTAATTTAACACCATAATTAATGTTTTTCAAGTGCTTGGAAAAGATAAACAGTGTATCAGTGTAAGATTATTACTAAGGGCAATGAAATTAACATTACATGGTTATTAATATTTATTGTAGAAATGATCTCTTGCTAGTGATTGAACATAAAAGGCAAAATAATGTGGAACTGAAGAGAGCTGAAGAGCTCTGGTCCTTATCAGAAGGTAGGTTTTGCAGGCAGTGCTGTAGTCAGTTTTCGAAGCTTATATAATCATATACAGAACTGTCACTCACCTGCAGTCCCTGGAGAACTTCTTTGGCACCAACCTTTGTAACTGCATTAGCAGCCTGTGCCTCTCACAGAAGTTGCTGAGGTTCATAGTAAAAAGTAATGCTGGCTTCCTTCAATACTGATATTAAAAATTTATTTATCCTAGAGATACCAAGTGGAAATTGAAGATGCTAAAAACTAGCTGTGGGTGTTAGTTTAAGGTAAAACTGTAACTCAACATCTGTACACAAAGATACTGTAACAGGGTAGTTTGAACTCGCTCCTAGAGTCTTGGATCAAAATCCTCCAAACATTTTTCATATTTAGTACTGTCATGGTTTAACCCCAGCCAGCAACTAAGCACCATGCAGCTGCTCACCCAGTGGGATGGGTGAGAGAATTGCAAAAAAAAAAGTAAAATTCACGAGTTGAGATAAGAACAGTTTAATAGGACAGAAAGGAAAAATATAATAACATTAATGAAATGACAATAATAATAATAATAATAAAAGGATTAGAATATACAAAACAAGTGATGCAAAATGCAGTTGCTCACCACTTGCCAACTGATGCTTAACTTAGTTCCCAAGCAGCGATCCCCCCAGGCCAATTCCCCCCAGTTCATATACTGGGCATGACATCACATGGTATGGAGTATCCCTTTGGCCAGTTTGGGTCGGCTGCCCTGGCTGTGTCCCCTCCCAACTTCCTTGTGCCCCTCCAGCCTTCTTGCTGGCTGGGCATCAGAAGCTGAAAAGTCCTGGACTTGCTATAAACACTACTTAGCAACAACTGAAAACATGAGTGTGTTACCAACATCCTTCTCATAGTAAATCCAAAACACAACACTGCACCAGCTACTTGAAAGAAAATTAACTCTATCCCGGCTGAAACCAGGACAAGTACTCAATAACAAAAATCACAGATTTGGTTTTAGCATAATTACACGCAAAAATTGGCTGTCTGTCCTTTGAATGAGACGTTTACTATGCATAGAAAACCTTGGAAAGAGCGGGCTTTTGGGGAAGGGGAGATGAAATCAGCTGTTAAGAAGTGCTGAGGAAGTGTTTGATGTATGTTTGATATCAGCAGACCACGGTTCCCCTCGGCAGGTATTCTTGTGAAAAATGCTTACCTCTCTTCTGTTCCTGGAGTGGAGTAAATAAACACAGATAAACAAAAATGGGCTCTTGGACAGGTTAAGGACGCGTCTATTTGAAAACAAATCCTCTTCATGGGAAAGTTTCTAATTTGTTGCAGAAAGTGTGCAGAAGAATTAACTGTTTCTTGAACAGTCATCTATTTTGGTGACATTTCCTGTTTTTTAAGCAGGAAAAGCAGCTAAAACACAGTTCTAGAAAGCAGTGAGCTTTATATATGTATTTTTAAGCCTTTTTATGTGTTCTGTCTTGAGACTGCATAGTCAGTAAGACACAGTGATATTATGACCAATTTTTATTCAGTAATTAAATACAAAGTGTGAAAAACATGGAAATCAAGAGAAATATAGAGTAAAAGTTACAACCTAGATGCTTATTTGTGCATCAGTAGTGCAGGAGAGTCATACGTGGTGCTAGAACATGTTTTGCATCCTGTAGCTGCTGCTTTCCATATTTGCTAAGCCACGGTGTGGTGGCATGGAGCCAAATATGTCAGTTTTTCACCACCTTAGTGTTTCTCAATCAGTAGGGAATCCCCAGTTTACTTACTAAGAAAGAGCTCACCTTCCTTTTCAAATAATGCCAGAGGGGTGGAGTTGGAGCTGAGCAGAATATGATGATCTTTAACATTGTGTGTCCTCAAGGCTTTCAGTGTATACGTACATGTTAACTGGTTTAATGTTTCTGTTAATTTTACCCAGAATGAATGTTTCAATTTGTGGCAATAATTACATAATGTTACAAAAATCCATAATTTAAATCCTAAGATGTCAACTCCATGATTTTCATACAAATTCAGAAGTGAGTTTGTTATGTGGTGTACAAAGACAGTTTTGTTTTAGGCACAGTATGTCCTCTTAGCTGGAGAGGATGGTCTGCCAAGAAATGAAATGAAGAGAAGGATACATGTGGTACTGAGGAGGTGAGTAGGAGTCCTATAAAATGCCTAACTTTGTTATGCTTAAGATTTTCTAACACAATCAAAAATAAGTCTTCACTTTCTGTGTAAGGCAAGAACAGAGTGTGTGTCTCATTATCACAAACCCAGATTCTGCGGCAAGCTAAGATTTATACACATCAAAACCTACAAAGATGTCTGGCCTGGTGTTCCTTAGTCAGCGAAAAAAGTGTTTTGTATGGGAGTCAAGGTGTGGCATTTCAGCAGCAGTTCAAGAGTCAGATCCATCCCCCAGTCATATGCAGAAACGCCTTGGTCTAGTCAAGGGAACAGTCCGTCCAGATCCATGAAGCGCTACCCCGTGCTCTGGGCAGCCGTGGTCTCTGCTGGAGACAAGATGCACAAGTCCAGTTGCTAACTAGAACGCAAATCCTTTTTAACAGTGACTTACCTGGTCCCTGCGAGTTTGAGTCCACAATTTAATGACAGTTTATCTAAATGTTGTTTGCATACAGCTCAAAAGTTAGTTTATTATGTGGCATAAAAGCATAGCTTTCTTTTGGAAACTGTATGTCCTTTTAGTTAGAGAGGACAGTCTGCCAGGAACTGGCATGGGAAACCAGGGAAAACTGGTGAAGTTTACCAGGGGAAACTGGAAAGTGGTGATAGACGAGTACCTCCTGTAAAAACCCATTTAAATGCTGTGTCACTATTGAGTCATGGTAATGATTTTGACCTAATCTATGTGGCAGGCTGGAACCAGAAGGAAGTGAACATTTTCAAGAGGAATTTCCATGAATGTGTATATCTATATATATGATTTTTAAAACATCACCTTAGAGAGTGAATTTCTAGGACCATATTAGAACAGAAGTTGCATTGATGGAAACTTCTTGATGGGAATAAAAGTTAAAATCTGATTAGCGAATTGATTCCTTAATTTGCCTGAATGTAATTGACTTCAGTGCTGTAGACACCTCAGATTAAGGCCAAGCTGCAAATGGAATTGGTGTTGATAAGTCTCATTGCCATCAATAGCATCATCTCTAGTTGGAGAGGGATAGTTATAGCACTAATATAAACAGTAAAACTGATCACACCACAACTTTGGATCCTGTCCTGCTCTTACTGAATTCTAGGGCAAAACTCCTGTTGGCTTCAGTAGCAGCAGGAACAGGTCCAACTGAATTATTTGACAAGAGGATTTTTCCTTAACTGTGTACTGGCTGAGCTATGTAGGAAAATTGTTAACAACTCTGATACATAATCCAGAAATCTTCACAGTTGAACAATGCTGATTTATGCACTGTCTGCTGTTGGTAATGATTTATTAGCAAGAGGATATTTCACTCCTTCAGTTCTATCACAAACAGTATGCGTGTTTCATGCAAGGTTTTGTCCTCAATTTTCTCTTTTGTTAATAGTCTTTGAAATTTGTAGCCTTAAGACCACACCTAATGTTGAATTACTCTTATTTATTCAAATAATGTAGACATTAAATTAACTTTTTACAGACTATTTATAGTTTTTCAAAAGAGTACTTAGAAGGGATATTTTTAAACTACAGCAACTATATGTGCTGCCATTAGCAGAGTTTCAGGCAAAATACCACGTTCTTGCCTTTTTCATGTCAAGTCTATGAATGCAAGATATTTTATGTATCTTTGGAGCCTGTAACAACATAAAAATGTCTATAAATGATACCTCCTAGATTTCTAGTGTATATATTGAATATATTTCAGACCACCGTTCCTTATTTGCAGTAAAATTTGCTTGTTTGGCTGTCATGCTCCACTCTGTGGAGAATGCTATACATTAGAGCATGCCAGGAAATTGATGGCCCTGTGCAAGAGTATGGGAGGCAAGTGAGCTGTGCTGCTTCCAGATGATATGAAATACTATGTTTATAGTGGCCATGTGCTGTACCTTCCTGGCTGGTGCTGTGGAGAGGTATTTTAAGGGTGTGGGTCACAAGCATATGGCTCTTGCTCCCTGGCCCAGCAAAGGACCTGTGCACATAGTCAGATAGAAATTATTTGTAGCTTTAGTTAGAACAGATTGCATATGGGGACCTATTTTGGCTAGCATACAAGTAAACTTAATGTTGACTTTCCAAAGTATGTGTGCTCCCACTTGAAGCTGGATTTTACTCTAAAGGTAGTAATGTCAGACTTCCGATGAGGAACTTTGTCTGTCATTTGACGCTATGTGATACAAAATTGATTCCACATTATCTGTACGCAGATAAAGTAATTTTCCTCTGCTACCGGTCAAAATATTCTCATTCTACACCTCTCTCAGTATTAGCACTGGATTATATCCTTTGCAGCAGAAACAACTGAAACCTTTAGTAGGGTTCCTGAATAGGACAATTCTTCAGTTCTTCAGTTTTGTTTGCATTTGTGCATTTGTGTGTAGGTTTTTGCTTCATTTTGTCTCAGTTTTGGAAAAGAGCTGAAAAGATTTTATTTTTTTTTATTGACCCTAGAAGAGTGTAGAAAACCAAAATATCCTCCAGAATTTGACAGCTGAAAAAAAGCTTCTCCTTGAGCACCAGAAATACTGATCTGTGATTTTCTATTGGTGCCTGAATGCCCTACACCTCTTACTGCCTATCTTTCCCCATAAAGATAGCCTCTAAATTGTTCACTATTCACAGCTACCTTGTCCTCAGTAGTCTTCAGCATTTCTATCTACTGGCAGAGATAGCAGGTAGACAAGATGATAAAACAAGTTTGTTCTCTTAGGAAACCTAGAAAAATAATGAACAGACACTTTCTTATTTTGAACAAGACAACTGATTAATATAATCAGCATTGCCAGTCCCATTTGGCACTAGCTATTGTTTAAATTTCATCAACAAAGCGTATTGTAAACGAGCTTGTAAGAGGAAGCAATGTAGTCATGTTGTCATCATTTCACTGGAGGCTGTTAGGAGATACATTTGTCAGATCTTGCTTATACTTCATCTGGAAAGATCAGTTTGGCGTGATAATCAATTAACATTGTATATTTCCCCTGTCCTTCCAGGTTGCAATTTGTTCTCTCTGTCATTAAAACATGTGAATCACTTTTTAATTTAAGTTATATAGATTTGTGTGCAGATTTTCCTTAGTAAACTGAGAGTTGGCAGTGACAGTTTTAAGATTTATTTATTTAAGATGAAATAAAAAAATTAACTGTACTTTGATGACAGCAGAAATAGCCCTTCAGTAGTTCACCTTTTTTATTTCCATTAATTTTCTTCCTGCAACTTGCTGCTACTAAGCACAAGATCATTTTAATATTAAAAGTACGATTTTTAGATTAATGTAAAGGATGTGATGTAAACTATTAATAAGTTTAAGGAATTCTAAAACCAATATTCCATTTTGAGGTGTTTATCAGAATTTAAGATGTGTTTGTGGTACTCTTGATATCTGGTATTTATTGTGCTCAAGCTAAAAAAAAACATTATAAGGTTTTTGCTAGAGGGATTTTCTTAAATATTTCTGTTGTCATGGATAATGCAAGTTGACAGGATCTATAGTTGAGGGGCAAGTCATGTGGAGTCTGCATCCAAGGGTTATGTTTTGGCAAGCAGAGGACAGGTTGGAAACACTTCAGCAGAATGATAAAGTTGTACTGCTTTCAGATACAGGTTCACGCCAGGCATGTACACAATCCATCGATATATCCCAACTAGGCGGGTGTCTTTGAAGGGTGGTGTAAAAAAAATGGTCATCATTAAGGCAAACCGAATTCAAAATGACATCAGATATTAGAGCAAAAACTTCTCCAGAAGCATCCTTTGAGGAATGTGTCTGTGTGTGAACGGAGGAAAATTCTGCATGGCAAAGGTGACTGATGGCAATGTTTAATTTCAAGATGTCGTGGTTTAACCCCAGCCAGCAACTACGCACCACCCAGCCACTTGCTCACTCCTCCCTGCTCCTGGTGCGAAGGGAGAGAGAGAATCAAAAACAGGAATTAAAACTCATGAGTTGAGATAAGAATGGTTTAATAACTAAAGTGAAATCAAAATATAATAACAATAATAAATACAATAATAATAATAATTGTAATGAAAAGTAATATAACAAAAAAGAAGAAAAGTAAACCCCAAGAAGAGACAAGTGATGCACAGTGCAATTGCTTACCACCTACTGACTGATGACCGAGCAGTGATCCGCCCCTCCTGGCTAACTCCCCCAGTTTATATACTGAGCGTGATGTCATACGGTATGGAATATCCCTCTGGCTAGTCAGGTCAGCTGTCCCGGCTGTGCTCCCTCCCAGCTTCTTGTACACCTGCTTGCTGGTGTAGCATGGGAAACTGAAAAATCCTTAACCTGGGACAAGTGCTACTTAGCACCAACGTTATTCTCACACTAAATCCAAACCACACTGGACCAGCTACTAAGAAGGACATTAACTCTATCCCAGCCAAAACCAGGACACAAGCCCGTACACAAATGATTTATAGGCTCTCTGAACTGTTCTTGAAGTCTGATAGAGCGGAATAATGTTCACACATGGTTTAACTACATTTCCAGTCTGGCAGATCTATGTTAGAAATTTTTTTGTTGGACTGTGTCTGAACATTGTTCTGCAACTGTTTTTGAACTTTCGCATGGGTGGGACGCTGAGCTGTGGCCAAGGACACCTGGTTTTCCATTTTTAATCATGGAATTAGCTCTGGTGTAAGGAATTAAAAATGGTAGTCTCCAGTGTATTTGGGAGCCTGTTGGGGAAAGTATGGTGGAGAGGTTTTTGTATTGTCTTGCCCACTGTTAAAGCTAGAAGCTCTTTGCTACTTTGCTCTGTTGAAAGCAGGGATTTGGTCTACAGGGACTGCACAGTCAGTCTGTTCAGAGCGGCGTGAGCAAGATGCCACCATTATCAAATGCCCTAGTCCAGGCTCAAGTCGTTTAGATACATATGAACTGAGCTTTTTGTTCCTGGTTTCCAAACTGCCTTTTCTAAAACAGCACAGGCCTTCTCCACCCTGCTTCTCGTTCTCAGAGTTCAGTTCAGTGCTTAAATTTGCCCTTTGTTCTGCTTAAGTGCTCTTAGAGACGACTGCAACACAAGGCAAGCTGAGTCCTAAAATTAGTTCGAGGTAACTGGGTAGAGAAGTTCAGAATAGGGGAGCACAACACAAGAAGTGGGTGACTATCAACTGTAATAAGGATTGGAAAAGGGAAAACAATTAGGAATATGTTGATTTAAGGGTGAAAGTGCAAAGAGGAAAGCCAAAACTGACGGTGGAGCATCCTGCCAAATTTTTCCTGCTCCTGAAGCCAGCCCCTAGACAACACGGAGCCAGTAATTATTTAGCTGCTAAATGGGGGTTAAGTCCATTTTTAGAAGGCTGAAGGAGAGAGCTCTACCTTCAAAATAATTTGGAAGCACTGTTGCAAGCAGAGTACCTGTGACAAAAAAAATGTGTCATAGAGCATAATATCAACATACCTAGAAAACAGGGATTTCAGTTAGGATGAACTGGGAACACAAGTGGATTTCTTAGCTAGTTTACACAAGTGAAAAATACTCCAATGTCTAATACTGGCACAGGATCACAGTTGACAAAGAGTATTGCATTCTCCTGCACTTCATGTATATGAAATAGACCCATCAGGAGAAGTTGTAAATACAAGCACAGCTTTGTGGACTGGAATTTCTTGGGGTACATTGTAGTGGTGGTACTGATATTACTGGTTTTTAAACCGCTTTCCTTTATTTTCTTGAGTGAGGAGGTCCTATACTTCTAGAGTTTCTCGTGTCTGACTAATTTTAACAACTGCAGTAGACAGTGTATTAATACCTGCGCTTAAATAAAACATCAGCTAAATCTTTGTGCAGTCTAATTGGGGAGAGGTTGGGGAAAGATTGCTGATTATTCTTTAATATCCTAATAAAACCTTTTGGCATAACTGTGGCTTCTAGTTTCACTCAATTAAGTGAACAAGTCCTGAGCATGCATGAAGACCTGTATTAAACTTGCAGATAGACCTGAGGAGAAATTAAAGGCAATGAAATGAGATTAGCTACTGCCAACAAGGAATTAAAACTGAAATATAATGAAACCCACAACCTGTCAGATCTTTTTTTTTTTTAATCAGGCATCTTAAATGGAGTAGTATCTGCTCCTTTTATTTTTTTTCCCCTCCTGCCTCTTCTTGCAGTACTTTGGCGCAGTATTTTGTACAGATTGCGTGCCAGGCGCTTATGTGCCTTCTGCACTTGCTCAAATTCTCCATCTCCCAGGGAACAGGGAACAATGTCAGTCCTGAATGGCCGGAGGTGGTGGTGGTGAGGAGCTGGGAGGAGCAGGCAGGGGCTGGTAGCATTCCTCGGGGAGGAGCGGGCTGTTGCCTCTGCACATGCCCTTGTGCTGGTAAAAAGTACCACACCGGGGCCTGGCTTGGCGGATGCTCACCCAGGGGACATCGCCCAGTGAGCTGCCCCGGGAATGACCAGCGTCTGTGCGGGTGCTCACCTGTCACTAGTGGCCGCGGGCACTTGTCGATGCTTGCCATTGCATGTGATCTGTAGGAATTCTGTATTCGGTTTTCCATCATTTCAAGAACATGAAGTCTCGCAGCTCCTGTCCTTCCCACACCTGTAGTAGCTCTTTGAATTTGGTGCCACACTTTGGCATTTCTTCACTTAATGTTACTGATTGCTCACTTCTGCTTTTTTCTGCAGCAAAAAAGGGTATGCTCTTGCTCCTGGGCACAATGGGTGGCCCTTCAGATGTTAAAGTGCCTGCAAAGAAAAAAAATAATTATCCATTAATGAGGCCTGGGGGAAATGGGGACAGTGAATTTCTGCTATGCTATTTCTGTACCTCAGTGCTTGCAAGGTTTGTATTTTCTGATCTGCAGTCTCTCCCATCTGTGAGTTTATCTGTCTGGAAGTAGCAGGTGACAAATAGAAAGTTTACAGATGAGAACATCTGAGCAATTTTTCTTTATTATTAAAGTTTAATAACTTTAAATGGATGTGGAGTTCTACATAGCCCTGGCCTAGTGAGGCTGGAGAAGGGCAAGGTAGGTGATTGCCCTGATAATAGTCCATATGTTACCATCTTGGGTTTCATGATTGTTTCTAGGATAAAGAACACATAAGAGACAATTTTAGTGTTCCTGAGTAAATGAGATGCTGTTCTGTGTCCAGAAGGCAGTTTCTTTAGCCTTTACAAAGGAAATTTTAAGTACTGTGATGGTGGTCTGGTAAAGTAAGCAGCAGAAACAACAATGTGCAAGAACAACGTTTCCCTTACCATCTAACGTAATCAGTCAGCTAAAATTCCAGTTGTATAACTAAATTTCAAGCATTAAGTTTATAGGGAGACTTCGGAAAGTAGGGGAGGGCCCAGAGAAATACTCATAAGAGGTTGTTACGAGTGATTGTTTGACTACTAACTACAAAGCGATCTCTTCGGTGGCAAGGAGTTCAGTCCCTGCCAGAACAAAAATGATCTGGTAGGAATTTTGTCATTGTAGATAACTGGATGAATTTTGTGTGCTGAAGGGGAGCTTAGCACAGCAGCCTACAGATCCTTTAAGACATTTCCCAGGGGAAAAGGATTAACAGGGACAACACTGACATCTGATAGCTTTTGACTGTTGGATGTTGATAAATGTTAATGATTGAAGAAGCTTCCATGAAAAATCAAAGTTTTACTTTTATGTAAAACTTGTAAGATGTGAATCTATGAATATAGTAGTTTTTTAAATTGTGTCATGCTTTATTATTCATATAGCGTATAACATAATAGCATATAATTCATATAGCGTGTAACATATAATGAATCCTAAAGGATTTGCTATACTGCGAAACTGTTGGTATCTCTCTCATTCAAATGTTTTCCCTCTTAGGGGAAACTGTGAAAAGCATGAAAGTAGAAACAGAGGAGGTGCAGAGAGTACTCTGTAAAGGGGAGAAGGCTACTGAGCAGATCCTTTTCTTACAGACAATACTGCATTGCTACAATTCATGAAATGCTGAAGCGCAGGGGAACCAGGGTTCTTCCTAGCTGTGAATTCAGCCACCCAGCAGGAACTTGCTGTCTCTTTATACTAAAACTTGTATCAGCAATAACAAATGTAATAGGAAGTGCTGATTAGTTTCTAGCATCATGTCCTTTTTTTCTTTCATTTCTGAAGTGTGGTTTGGAGTGAGGAAGGGGAGCACAGGGCATCCTGTCAATCTGGTGCTGAACAGGTCTTTGGAAAGTTTTCTCTGAATGTTCAGAGGGACAATTTGTTGCTCGGGGTTTGCTTGGGACAGAAACACTGCTGTCACTGTTGCATCACAGGAACTTTCCCAAGATTCTCTTTCCTCTGTTCCCCCAATAAAAAAGGCTTCTGGTGAAGAGCATCACTGGGGAAACCGGCTTCAGTGCTCAGAGCAAACAGGTCATCAGGCGAAGGCAGGGAGCCTTGTGGTAGCGTTGCTTCATCTCTTTGATACACACCTCTGCTACAACTCAGTGCTGTATACATACAGTGAACAAGCTGGCCTTGGTGCTGTGATAATTGCCTTGCTGCCACGGTCAAAATTATAGTGTCTGAAGTATTCCTTCCAGATATTCATCAAAATGTGAGTGTGTTCTTGCCACTAGCAGCAAATCTGAGTCACACCCTCAGTGTGGCTGAGAAAGAGTGAGTCAACAGTCTGAAGCCAGAAAGTACATGCTGAAGTCTGGAGCAGTGTGAGAAAAAGGTTGAACAGTAGGCAGGAGGATGTGAAGTGCCATTCAGCATCTCGGTGGAAGGGGGTAGGATGTGGCTCATAGGATAGAGGAATAGAAAGCTGTGGGATTGCCCCTGGATTGTCTGAGCCCGATGTTCTTCATTCATGGCTATGTGGCAGCCACGATGACGCATCAGTGTGGAGAGCTGAGGGGCAGCTGCAGTGAATACAGTCCAAGACCCGGTGAACTGAGGCTGTATTTGCCTTGTGAGATAACATATGGATAGGAAAGTAAGAAGGGGAAGAAGTGAGGTGGAGACTGGAAACTCAGCAGTGTCAACATGTCTTCATACTAAAAGCACTGCAGAGCGGGAACTTGTTTACCCATAAATCCACCAAAACTAACTTAGATGTTAAGTGCCATGGACCACTGGTACTGCGATTTGGTGGAACAACCACCTTTCCAGGATTTCTTTCTGTTCTCTAGGCAAACTGTTTTGCTACTCTTCCCCCAGTCCTCCTACTACACTGCCATTCTTTATGTGATCCAGTCACTTCCCCACTTCTGTCTGACCTATTTTTGCTGTTATGAGAATTCATTTGATTAATAATGGCACATCTGGGGAGAAAATGGGAATAACGTCTTGATCTTGAACTCCTGCTTGCATATCTGTATTAGTAAGTCACGGATAAATAGATGTTGAGTACTTCAATCAAGCATTCTTCCCTTTCCTACCACCTTCTGTTTCTCTACAGGTTTTAATCTCTGTGGATTAGAAAATGCCAGCAGACTATGGGGATTGCCAGAAACTAATAATAATTAAAATTCCTTGCTATAAAAAGCAGCGTATGCCATTTGAGCTGAAAGCATTAGAACACTTTCCAAGAATTCCAGCATATTAAATTCTGCTGTGACATTTGACTTATAGCATGGTAATTTTTTTTTCTGCTTCAGCACTGTGTAATGACAGTAAGTCCGAGTTTTGTAAATAAGTTCCCACGCAAATTCTTCATGACATCGCATGTGGGAGTTCACATAATAAAAAAAGGAATGTTCCCCTCTTCATCTTTCTTTACAAACCTGTCTCCATCATTTAAACCAATGTCAAATTTTCTTTAAAGATACCGTGTCTACCTGCCTGAGCTACTAGGGATCTGTGCTTTGTTACCTATATTAATGTTCAGAAGTGCTGTATTCTTAATTGACCTCATTGGTAAGCAGGATAAAAAAAAAAAAAAAAAGCAAGCCTTTTGTAATATTCAACAGCATAATCCAGTTGCTGTAGTCGATTGGACTGGCTAATTCAAGGTGCTTTGGTGGCAACTGCAACCTCAGAACTGGCTTAACGAGTTACATAGCGATTCCCCAACCGGCATATTGACATAAAAGCAGCACAGCTACCTTCATCACCAGGCTTTGGCTGAGGTTCACATCACAGAGGTGGAAAGGCGAAAGCAAGACTTCAGCTCAGATCTGTTCTCTTGAGTTTGTACTCTGTCGGATCCTGTGAAACTCCATTAAGGTCCTTACCGGTGTAGTTAAAGTTGTACTGATCTGTTTCTGAATGATGCTGGAGACTAGATTTCAGGGGCAAAATGGGTAGTTGAAATCCACTATCCCCACGATCACTGATGTGTTGACACTAAACCTATGCTGTAGCTGTGAATTTATTTTTATATGCCCAGGGCTCTGTAAGCAAGATCTGCATCACTGGACAAATGTAAGAGCAAATTTTTTTAGTTTATTGCTCATGTACAGGACAAGAAATCTATCCCTTTTTGGTGATCTGTGTTTGGTTAACGAGCCCTTCTTTTACATCAGTAAAAAATTGTTGATACTTTCATACTAGCTTCACAAAAGGAAAGCTGTGTTGCAACGAAGACACTCCAACTATTAAACGATTCCCTTGCAATGCTGCAGCCTCATCAGGGATTGTCTTCCACTCCGAAACTGCCCACTTTGTTCACAGGGCCCAGGCGCTGGCCAAACTGGAATTGTTTGGCACTGGCACACGAGCATGTTTCCAGAACAAGATCAAATATTCTGATGTCTGACTGTTGCTCTTGTACCAAGGCACAGTGGAGGTCTGTCAGACTTGTTAAAGGGAACATATTGCCAATTTGGATTTGAATTATAATTTATCATTTACTGTCTTAGTGGTGTCAGAAACTCGCATTCAGTTTCTGTTGTCTGTAGTTGTTCCACCTGCACTCTGAAGCAGTTTTGTTATGGTTGGTCAGAAAAATGTTTTAATAAGTTTCTTCTGAGATGGAAGTACAATATTGCTGCTACTGAGATTGACCTGGGCTACACATGCAGCTGTAGCTGGAAGGAGTGGGGGGCACTGCAGTTGTCTCTTTGTATGCCTAGGATACCGACACTTGAAACATTAGCACCTGAATTTCCTTGTTAGGAGTCTAAAGGAAAAAATTAATTATGAAGCTTTGTATTGAAATGAAATATGTTTAGAAGCAAAGAGAAACTGTTTAAAGAAAATAGGTATTCATGTGTCCTGAATGCTTAGTTGTGGTACCAGTAGGAAATTTTTTCTTTCTTTTTTATTATTTTTTGTTGTGGAGAATTCTGCATAACATATTGAATACTTCAGTGTTAAAGGCTGGTAGGATCTCGTTCTTCACCCCATACTCTCTTAGCATGAGAAGCCATACAATTTTCTTTGTATTCCTAGATATTTTTCAACCCATGTCTCCTGTTCTTAATTTTTTTTAAAGTTATTTTGTTACATCTTGTCATAAGAAAAGACAAAAATAAAGTGTATATCTGTTTAGCCCAATGGAAGGAGAAAGAGAATGGAAAACAAAGACAGAAGCGTCATTCTCATCAGTTAGAGGGCTCTTTCTCCAGTAACAAAATAATTGCCAATCATACAAGTGAATTCAGATCAATGGTAACAGTATTTTCAGAGCCTGGACCACACCACAAAATAACCTTTTATTTTCTGTGGGCATGTGCTTCATAACTCTGTTGCATTTTAGATTATCATATTTAATGGAAGGTCTGACATTTTCATGTGCTAGCTAACACATCAGTATTTGTTCTGCTTTTCTGTTTTTTCTGGATGCGTATATGCTCTATATAAAATTAAAACAAGGAGACATGCTAACATTTATTTTGTGTTGTCTGCTCAGCTTTGAATACTGCACAGCGTGCTATAAGGTGCTGTGACATATCAGTTACTTATAAATGACTTATGTGGTTCTGGTGTTACAGTAGAAGTCATGTGGAAAATGCCATGACCATCTGCAGAGTGGAAATCTGGAAACACTGTAATACCATATACAGCATCCATTCATTCCACATGGCACTGAAATCAGTCTGAAGAACAGCACTGTTTGGCTATAAAATGATGGAGGCTGATGATACAAATAGATTTTAAGAGTGTCTCCTGTGTATGTCTGCAAGTATCTGTACAGTACCAGATCAGTATTTTATATGAGCTGTTTCAGATGTAGAAACATTAAAAATATTAGTATTATTCCAAGCAAAATAACAGGGTAGTCACGAACAAAGCAGAAGTTACAATGGACTGGGCAGCAGCTGAATTTTTTCTAAGGCCACAGCATTGTCACAAGCAGCAGACATGCAGGGGAATGTGGAAGCCTGGCATTCACAATACACTGCCCTGTTGCCAGCCTGGTCCTGCAGCTCTTTTTCAGTGCCTTGGCCTCTGTGCAGGTTTAGCTTACAGAGAGTTTTATTTTTCAGGTTACGAGTGTAATTTTTATAGCCCTTCTTACTTTTGACAGTCAGTCAGTCAAAGAAATACATTGTCTTATTGAGGGGTAAGGGTTGATTCAATTTTTCACTTAGCTCAACTGGGAGTCTAGTTTCCTCCTGTCCTCCTGTGTGTTGCAGTGACATGGAGAATTTCAGAGGACTTGCGAGAGTCCAGGAGAGAATTCCCATGATATACTTGATGTTAGGAGGCCCGTGTTTTTCCCAGTCCAGCTCCCATTGTAAGAGGTCCGCTGAGGACATGGTGAAGTATGCTTGTAGCATTTTGCCAATTTACACAAGGAACTGCCGTAACCCTAGGCGTGGACAGCATTCAGGCAATACAGATACGACTTAAAAGATATTTTTGCCTTCCCCTGGGCTGCATCTTCCAGAAGAAACGAAGTGCACTGTCTGCCCAAGGAAATACAGACAGATAAAAACTTAATTTTAATTGTTATTCAGCGTCACCTGGTCAGCAGGGGACTGGAATGGAAGGACAGCTTTGAAATTCTTTGATTCTACTCCTGCAGTCGGTAAACAAACTCCACTGATACTTCTACAGAGCTACTGTCATGTTCTCCTCGTTACTACATTTCATAAATAACCAGCTGCTGCCTCTTATCTTTATTCCCAGCTGTTAACTCCTTTAAAAGACAACTGAAAATGAGGTAAATAGCATCCTGATAATTTTCTCCGTTCAGGTAATCGCTGTGGTTACTGTGCTACTGCAAACTGGGAAGAGGGACGTTGGCAACAGACAGGAGGCCTCACTCAGAGCAATATGAGGAAAGATACGTAGAGACAGAGCAGTGTTGTAACTCCGTGACTCTTAACTCACTTTGATGAAGTTCTTACTGTGTGTAAGGTGCTAGTAGCTGTGTGTAAGGAATGGCAGAACCCATTCCTCTGAAAAAGCACAGGGATGCCTGGTATAGAATAGAATTTATTTTTAAATGGAGGCCTTCCCAAAATATCTTTGTTTTGCTCTGGGATTATTGCCAAAAATGTGTTTTTGTGACATTTTGTAAACGTACCTGCATCCTTAGATAACATTAGTTTTGTTGTTGCTCAAAACTATTTACAAAAAGAAACAGAAAGAAAGGGGTATAAACTCTATCAAAGTAAAGTGCAGGCAGTTACCTAGCAAGACAAAAGGAAAATGACAGAGACTGTGAAAGAAAAGCTGGATTTGAAATGCAGCAAAAATTACTATCTTGCAGAATTCATTCCAGCATGTGAGTTTGCTACAGGGGGGAAATGTGATTGAAATGCTCATCTCCAGGTTCAGGTGAAAAGCAAGTTTACAGGCATCACATGAAGTTAGGAAGTGATTCAGTAGGTTAAAGGCAGTTGGGAGTTTGAGATTGCTGAAGCAGCACAAATGAGAGAGCAAATTCTGTCTGGGGATCACGAGAAATGTCGGAGAGAACAAGGCTGAAAGTAGATTGAGCAGAGGAGGACGGCTGTGTTTAAAATCAAAGTCGCAAAGTAAAGGATGTCAGTGAAGTATTATCAAGACATTTCAAATTCTGTTTGGAGACAGATAAGAAAATTGTGAATGTAGCAAAGAAATGTTTACCATAATAAATAGCATTTATATAACATATCCATCACTAGATCTTGAGGTGGTTTACAAAGGCACTTAGCTATTTTAATTTTACTTTATAGGTGGTCAAACTGAGCAAATTAAGTGACCTGAGCAGTTATGCAGAAAGCCAGTAGCACAGCCAAACTGCTGATCAAGAGCCACTATGTACAGTAGTCCAAATGTAAAGATGCTAGAACACGCTCTTTCCTGTAAGGTAGCTGTTCATCTCAACAGCTGATGTTTCTGTGTAACTAAACCACAAAAATGCTAGACTGCTGTATTATCATCCCTGCGTTACCTGAGTTCAAAGCATCACAAAACTGTTCCTAAGCTTTGGAAACTGATGTCAAATGTTTATCAAGATAGCTTGCAATTTCTCTTTGCATTTTGTCTGCATTTCACAGCATATTATAAGTGGCATGTCAGTAAAAAATAGATTCAGTCTTGCCAGCAACAGAAAGCAAAGAAGGAAGCAGCGGTAGTTGGCTCCCAGCAATGTTCTCTTGGGAACAAGTCTGAACTGAGGCAGCTTTAGGGCTCTTTAGTTAAATTAGAGTTTTCCTTCAGTCCTCTGTGTGATGGGGTTGTTCTTTTAAGGACACTACCATTTTGCAATCATCTAAAAAAACTAAAAAGAAATACACTCTTAGGAAACAGACATCTTGTTCCAGTTCACAGTACACAGAGAAAATACTTCTTGGTACCATACGAAAAAGAGCAGAAACATTCCATAAAACAGTAGAGGAAAACTGTCTCTGGCTGATGAGCTTTTGTCTTTAAGGCACAAAAATCTTGGGGGACGTAACAAAGAGCCACAGATACCTTACAGGGAACAAAAGACAGTTGTGGCTGTCCCTGTTAACTGGGGTTCTGAGGCAGAGCTGGAGTGCTGCTGTGCATGTCAGTCCTCTGCCCACTGTTTCATAGCACTACAGGGGGCTGAGTTTTAGACATGATTATTTCAGTTGTTTGAGTCTTTTTCCAGAAAACTCGTCTTGTGCTTGTATTTTGCTGTAAGTTATCTGCCACTTTTATTACTGTACTGGATTAATTTTGATCTGTGGATTAAGTTTACATAGATGAAAGTAGACCTGGGTACGTTCCGGTCCCCAAAACAACTGTTTCCCACCTTCCAGCCCCTCATTTTAGCATCACATTTTTGCTGATTCTCCTGTATTCCCTAGTCATTGTATCTCTGAGATGTGCAGCAGCTTCTTTGTACTCATTATCATGACACCAAAATGGCTTAACAGTGCTTCCTCCACATGGCTTGTCACAACTGGAAAATGGTGCTGGTTGCCCTGGATGAACTGGGTAAGAGGATGAACAGATAATCATAGAAATTTCTAAGTTGGGCATCATGATTTGTTGCCTTCCAGTAGTGCTCAGTTCCACAGTCCTTGCTGCTACAGTCTCAAATGTGGTGTACTGAAGAGATCAACATATCTCTGAGCAGGAGGATGTGGACTTATTTGGAGAGGCTCCAATGTGGAGTGGCCACAGGAAAAGGAAGCAAGAGTGGTTTAATCATAGGATAATCATGCCACGGTGACTCACTGATCATGGGTGGATTGCTGCGCTTGCATATCTGGAATCCACCAGGAGCTTTAAGTGTGGACAGGCTTTGGCAAGAAACTGAAAAGTGTACAAGTGTTTGTGCAAACAGAGAGTCCTTTTTTCTGTAACTTATCAAAAGAGTTGTCTCCTTGGATGCCTGATCATGAGGATGGCAGTACTCTCACTGTTTTGCTCAAAGCTGTAAGCAACCTTCAGTAATGTGGATAGTCAGAAAATATGCCAGACTTATGTAGTGGCCCTTAAGGAAA
>VYZV01031643.1:12543-25854 GCA_013401275.1 Pandion haliaetus | reverse complement strand
AAAAAAGATATTTTGGTCTAGCATTACAGAGCTTAAATCCATAAAAGCAAAAATACTGAAATTATTTATGTTTGCATATTGAATGTTGCTTAAAGGAGATAACAAAAATTTGCTGAAAAATCGAAGTATAGATAAGGTGGAAGTAAAACCAATTGTGTCTTAGTTGATCATTTTCTAGCTTCTTTCTTTTGGTTCCTGACTCCAGCAGTCATTTTACTAAGTTTTGTATGTAAATTATTTTGTTTTCACATTAGCTTTTAAAGACAGGAGAAATTCTCATACAGGTGCATGCAGACCTGACCTCCTCTTTATAACTCTTACAGTATCTCTTCAAGAAAGGAATAAGGAACAGAAAAAGTAAAAGCACACTGCTTGCCAAATGGCAGTAATGTCTCCTGTCAGACAGTAGAAAGAGGGGAAAAAGGTATAATAAAGCTCACTGCTATTACTTAAGAAGCTTGAAAAAGTGACCTCCTCTGGAGGAGGAAAATACTTCAGGAAGCTAGTTAGGGAGGTTGAAAACATTCAGAACATGAAATTAATATTCTGTTGTAAAACCAAGCTGAGACAGAGGTGAAACCCATGAGAAATTCTAATTTTCACTAGTGAGAAGCATTAATCATAGGATTGTGAAATAATTTGGGTTAGAAGGGACCTAATGAGGGCTCCCACCTCCTCTCAAAGCAGGCTCAGCTCTGAGGCCAGACCAGGTTGCTCAGGGCTGTGGCCAGTCTGATCTTGAAAACCTCCAAGGGTAGAGATTACACAGCTGTAATGCTGAAGGAGAAATTGATGTGACAGAAGAAATTAAAAGATAAGAAGTTAAAAATAAGTTTGTACTTTGCAGTGTAATGTAGCTTTCAAAAGAGCCCCTGCCGTCTGCATCTGCAAAAACTTCATGCTGTGGAAGAAAGTGACAACAGGTGGCCTTTTCTGTTAAGAGCAACCTGTCAAATTCCCATACTTTGCTAGTACATAGTAAGCTATAATAAGCTACTTTGCTGAAGTAACAGGCACTTTAAGACACTCAGTCGGGAGAGAAAAAATGAAATGAGAGTATTAACGACTGAATGTGCAAGTTGCATGAGTTTTTAAGAATGGCTACCGATATTTGGCTTAATTTTGTCATTTTCAAGTAAAGTTTTACAGCAGTACCGTGTACTTATGTACCACCAGTTAATTTCTAAAGCACATAAAAAGCTTCTTCAAGTTATTAATTTGGCATATAGCCCCCATTGATGGTTTACTGATGTACAGAGAAGTTAAGCGACTAAGCCAAGGTCACCGAGTGAGCTTGTGGCAGCTGGGTGGTAAAACCCAGGTGTTTGTGCGGTTCGTGTCTCAGCAGTCCTCCACGAGGGAGAGGTGACAACACTAAGGTTATACAAGAGAATTCTCTGTGAACAATGAGTGCTTTCTTCTAAAACGGTCCCAGAAAACGCTTGGAAAAGGAATGCTGAAAAGCAGTAGGCTTCATGCTATGTATTTTACACTGTTTTTTTCTTCAGGTATGTAACATAGCAAAAATGAAGAGCCTAGTAAATGATCTCCATATAAAGAAACCCAAAAACTAGAAAAGAAAAATGAAAAAGTCTGGCTTTGAGGCCATTTACAGAGCTGGAGGAATGTGTGAGGCTAGCACAGTCCAGAATTTAACATCTGTATCCTGCTGCTGCTAAAATAAGGGTGTAGTCATAGTTGTTTGCCCTTTAGTTGCAAAGTGGAGGTTAATAAACATCCCTGACAATAGAAGCAGGTATGATTTAATCACAGCTGTTACCACAGACAGGACTGTGCCAGTTAGGTTTGCATTGCATTTATATTTACAGAAACAGGTTTGTTCAGAAGAAAATTATCTGTCTGTGAATCTGTGCTTACATCAAAGTATGTCTATTAAATACATCTTCCATATAGCAGAGAATGGAAATGGAAAGATAATATCACAAATTAAATATTTGTTTAAAATATTGACATAAATGTTAAAAATAGAAAAAAAGGTCAATTTCTGGAGCATCGTATCATTAAATTTGTTTTCATAATCAGTACCGGCTTCCCCAGGGAGGAGAAAGGGCAGTGGAGGGTTTCCACGATAACTGTCAGATTGCTTATGAAGGTTACTACAATATTTGTCTTGCCCATTCCATGCTTTGCTATGCAGTCAGAAACAGATTTCTGTGTTTTCAAGAGCTGTTCAAGCATAATGAGAGGCTCAAAATGAGTTGAAATCTCAGCTGGCGGCCTAGCAATTTGTTTTCATGCTGCAAGTCATTCAAGATTTATATATGCATAACTTTTTTGAGGGAGTGAGGGGATATCCTCAGTCCAAGTGCTCTGTTACACCTCCATTTTTATGCAGGATGTAATGCACTCGGTGTCCAGCTGTGTGCTGTCTTCTGCCCCTTAACGTGGCAGAATGTTAGTAGCTGCCCCGCTTCTGTCTCTCTGAGGCAAAGACTGCAATATAATTGTAATAATGTTAGACGATGGTGCATTTGTTTCGCTTGTAATACATTGCAGCAACAGGGTCATATCTAAAACTATTAGCAATGCAGGGAAGTTGGGCCCTTCTGGAGCCTGGAAGAGGTTTCCACGCAGAAGCCCTGCCTGGGGGCAGAGAGCTGTGGCGGGCAGATGGAGCACAGCTAAGTGAGCGGAGCAGGTCAGAGCGGGTGTGTGGCGAAGGTGCCTCCAGAAGAAGCACACTGACTCACGGCGTCCTCTCTGGGACCAGCTCCGCTGGGAGGGTTTTGGTGGAGTCCTTGGGCAGCGGCGAAGGCCTTTTCCCCGGTCAAGGCAGAGGGTGGGTGAGCACCAGAACCGTCACCCTCTGTCTCTCAACTGACTCCCCCCGACAGTGCAGCAGCGGGACTGTTTGTGTAAGGGAGTGCAGCCCACGGCTGACTGCATGCACTAAATAAACAAAGAAACTGCTCCCAAACAACTTCAGGTGCGTGACTTTTTAAAAGCATCTCTGTTTCTTTATATTCAACGAGCCATTTAATAAAGGAGTGTGTATGTTGGCTGAATTGATTTCAGTTTCAAATACGAGAACCGCCTCTTTAAAAACAGAGAACATGCTGGGGCTGTAGAATACTGTTTTTCATACTGTCTAAAGAATAATATCAATACTGGCAAAGCAGATGGTACCCAGGTGTACTCCTCACTGAGGCAGTTCCTTTCTTTGTCCGACTGCCATGCAGTAGTGTATTGGTGGAGCACTGGCCGCCCTCACTGTTGACGCATGACACAGTTTTTGGAAGGGGAGTTGGAGGTGGGTCATGTAAGGTCTGTGTTTTCCCTTTCAGTGCAAGCACGAAGACAGAAAATAATTGTTTTAATTAAAAATCAGGAAGAAGTTTATCTGCATATCCAACACATACATTTGGGAGACCTCAGTCAACTTATCCTTGTGACCACTGGAATTACTTTTGCAGTGGCGTGAAAAAGGCTACGATGTAGATAGCCTTCAGTTACACAATCTAATCTGTTCACCTAGAAACAAAATACTAATTTTTAAATTAAATGTGATACATAATGAAATTTTAATTTCAAAAGTTGTCATTCATGAATAACAATGGTCACATGCCTACCATCCAGCTCGAGTCATGACATTAAATCACATTTTGATAAGATCTCATTACTTGCACTGTGACATCATCAAGTACTAACACAATGGCATGTTCTGAAGACGCATTCAGCTTATTGCTCTTCTGCCGCTCACTAGCAGGTTGTACAAGACGGGACTTGTGCAGCTGGAGGGAGGCATCGCTGTTCACACCCTTGTCTCTGGGCCTTTCATGACCATGCATGGGTAAAGCTGACCCTGCATATATATGAGCAAAGATTTTGCAAAGCTCAGAATTTATTTGTTGGTTTTAATATAATGAGGGCAACAACTGCTATATTATCCCGTGCCTTTGCAGATATAATAAACATTGTACACGATTTGTTATCCTTGCTGAATATGCTTATGTAGGTAGAGATTATTTCACTGATTTTCCCAAATGATCTAAGCATTCAGTGATTACCGCTCTAATGTATTTCTGTGCCAAGAATAACGAGTGGGTTAACTGCTCGTGATGCAGCTCTGGCAGGGGAACAGAGAGAGGAGGTTTCATGTAAGTTATGGCAACTACTCTGGTGTTCATGGAGGAAAAAGGCCTCCATCTCCCCTTCTCCCCACTGCCATGAAAATCTCTGTCAACCCTCATTGCTGCCTCCAGATTACAGGGCTTTTAAAGAGAAACAATTAATTATCTTCATAATCAATTTGTCAGGTCCATTAAGGCCTATTAGTGCAGCCAGGGTCCTGACACAGTTATAGAAATGGAAAGAAGTAGGCTGGAAAGGAAAATTAGTCCCACTGGAAGAAAAGTGTATAAAAGAGGTGTTTCTTCTAGTAGAATGTTTTTGGATGCTTTCTGCGGTTACTTAGGGGCTAGGCTTGCTCTGTTTTTTGCATGGTCTTGGCATATATTGTTCAGACAACAAAGGAATGCCCAGGTGTGAAAATAGAATACTGCTACTCTTGATAGAAACATTTAGAAGTAGTGTGAAATCTATTTGTCCGGCAGCACATGTCTAAAAAGCAGCAGTGCAGGTATTTGATGTTCTGAGAAATGTCAGTATGACACATAGCCAAGCAATAGTCATAGGGCTTATTTCAACCTCCGTATTTATAATCGGGTCTTCGGGAGACAAAAAAAGTTTTGAGGGCTGCCCCTTCTAATGAGAAGCTGTTGGAAAGTATGGGAAAGTAAGTCTAAGTAAAGTATCAGTGGAAGATCTTCTTCAAAACACTTGTTAGATTTATCATAGGAAGCTGTATAAATCACTTCAGTGTCAAGCATCTCGTCAATTATAATATTTACTCATCTTAAAACAATACAAGAAGTAAGAGTTATATGGCTCATGGAAGTTCTCATGCTTGGCAAAAAATTGGCTTCTCCACGTTTGAAAAGGCTTTCAGAAAGACTTGCTAGTTACGGAGCAAGGTTTATGGGGAGAAGCTGTATCTTTTATTAGACCAAAGCATACATAGCATTGGAAATAAAGGACAAGCTTTCAGGCAAAGGGATCAGGCGACTGAAAACAGCTGCACTGACTGGGCTTTACAGGGAAGCTTGCTTTAATGCTTGTCCTTGCTTTACCTGGTCTGAAAACAAGAACCGTTACAGTTCCTAGGCTCTTGCTTTAGCACTTTTCACAAGTATTGAATCTCACACATTTAAAAAAAGACATGGCAGTTACAGTTTTTCAGCTTGCACACTGGATTGAACTGACAGGTATGTAAAGAAAAAATTTAGCTAATGAAATTGATGTAATGCGCGCTTTTCTGTAAAGCCTATGCTACCTAAAAATGTAGAAATGTAGATGTGAGAAACACTCATCCAAGTGTGGTAAATACAGCGGCTGCCTTCTTAGCTTTACACTGTAAATATTTTTGCTTTGAATCTTTCTGTGCTGTCTGTGTACGTTTAGCTAGATGAAAGCATCATTCTGATTAGAGCGTCTTGGCATCACTGTAATATAGGTTGTGGCATGTGGTCCTATACAACAAGGAAGGTTTCTGTGGTAATGCAGCAGAGTTAGGAAAAATTCTGACTGCATATTTCTCAGATTTAAAGTTGGAGTTTAAGTAAAGATACACCTTTAGTCACGTATGTTTATCTTCTCAAACACTGATGTTTTCTGAGTAAGCAAATGCACAACCGGTTGTAACCAGCAGCGCTCAGGTAAGATCAGAATCAAGCGCCCCCCTCCCCCCCCCCGAGACGGATGCCACCTGTGAATGTCTTTGAAGAACTTCTGGTTTGGCAAACGTGAATCCATTTACAGATCTGTTTGCAGTATAAATGCCTAGAGAGCTGGACTGAATCTAATCAACTGAGAGAAATAAGTGAAGGTTGGACTCTGTATCAGTATTAGCAGTGTGATGACTCATAAAAAATTTCTCATTTAGTACTGCACATCTTTTTTGAACCTCTTGTTTACTGTGTTAAACATATCCAATATTACTCGGTAAATCTTGAACTAAAATGTATTACAGGTTGCAGTTAATGGGACCAAGTGTAAAAAGCATGCATGTTTTCTGAGGACTTTTGAGTGATTTAGTGACAGTTGGTTTCACTGAGTCTATATACAGCCAATACTATATAAATCTCCGAACTAAAAAAATGTGCATCTATGGATTTCTTGCACACACACAGTGGCATATCTTACAGCACCACTTGAAAAATGTAATGCAGTTGTCCAAGGAGTGAAGCAAGCAATCTTAGCTCAGATGAGGTATGGGTGCCTTACCTCTGTAAGGGAGAGGGTGCCTTTTGTCCACAAGTTTGGAAGTCTGCAGCTGAGAAGATTTACGTGCTTGAAGTGTAGGTAAATGCCATGTAAGTGTAGATACATAATCATGTTATCTTTGCCAGTAAACCCAGCTTAAAAAGTCCCCGTCTTTGGCTCCTTATTCCTGCCTCTGTGCTACAAGGATAATTTTTAACCAGTATCACTGTAGTTATCCCCATAGTTAGCTTGATGCAGCTATGGAGGTGGTGGCACGGTGCAAGAGCTGACACGAGTGGTCAAGTAACATTAGAAGAATGCAGGGCTTCCATCATGTTCGTGTATATTGCCCACAGATTTCATGTGCTGTGACATAGCAAAGCCCGAAAGCCAACCTGTGACATGTTTTTTCTTTCTGGACAACAACAGTCAGGAAATAATGCAATATCCTCCCACACTAAGCACTTCCTATTCTATTATCCTCTCTTGTATATTGCGATCGTGAAACTGTTACATAAAATGAAAACTTTTAAACTTATTTTAAAAACTTGTAATGGGTTTTATTTGTGTAATTAAAAAGATTAGTATTAACTACACTGTAACAGTTACAGATGAAATATTCCACCAGGGCATACTGCAACACCACATGTTCTCCCTGGGAGCTAAATTATGCTATTGATTGCCGACACAGCTAGAATAGAGTATGTAATATCTTGGGTAACCAGCTATCTCCTTAGTTGCTACAGACTAAAAGTGACTGAAAAGCACTCTTAACTTTAAGACGGGAAGTATGTGATGCTCAATAAATAAAAAAGTGAGATCTGTTGAGGGTGGAGGCTGAGTTATTGAAACATGGAGTTAAAACTCATAAAATTGTGTTCTACTGTAGTATTTTATAGCAAAATAATATTTGACACATTCATGTCTCAGGCTTAATATATTTTTGAATGATAATGGTTTTGAAAGGGAGCCCCAACAAAACCATTGCAGACCAGTGGTGACACCACTGTGCAACATAATCATCCAATAATACATAGTTAAGAAAGCTGCAGGGTATACAAATAAGATAACTAGAGTTTCTTCCACTGACACAAACAGCCATCTTTTAAAAGTGCTTTTCTTTTAAGTGTTTTTAATATCTGGAGGTAGAAACAAAAGCAAATACTAAGGTGGAAAGGGTTCATAACCCTATGGGTGTGACCATCAGGAGCTTAATCCCCTTACTTACCTCCTCTAAACCTTACTGAAGTCACTCTTACAAAGCAGGTGCTACTAGGACAGAGCTACCAACTAAGGTAAAGATTACACTGGAATTACTGGGTGTAATCTGGTGTTCCTACTTCTAAGTGTACCGTTAGTCCCTTGACTTGACGGAGTTGTGCATGTGAATTTTAAAAGAATAAATGGAGTCTTGTACCAGTTGTAATAAGAAAGGCTAGAGGATAAAAATAAATCTTGAGATTCTAAAAGTCAAAAGCTGAGTGGTGATAAAAACGGATTATAGTTTATAAATTCCGGTATTTTAAGTTTCTACATTTTTGCAATTACACAATAAAGTGTCTTTCTTATATGAAGAATTAAGAACCAAATGAGCTCACGCCTTTGCAGTATCCTCTATAACTTTGTTAGCAGTATAACAGTTTTCAGTTTGTGTTTTTGTGTTGAATATAATGATTTTCAGTACATAGTTTCATGTTCTATATGCATGCCTTTCTCATTAACAAAAATGAGTCATGACAATTTCCCGTGGTACCCATTGCAACCGCGATACTTATGCTCAAGAAACTGGAGAAGTGATCTCACATTTCCAAACTATCTGGGTTGGAAAACCACACCTCTGCAACCCCCTTTCCTCCCCAGCTTGATTTGTCCTTATACATGGGGATTTCTGTTTGGGTTTCAGAGAACAGTTTTGTCACTGTGCAAGGGTTCCTGGAAAACTTCTGGTTTTCAATGCAGAGGTGTTTGCCAGCAAGGTAATTAAATCAGTCAATTTTATTAAGCTGTCCCTGGGCTGCCTTTCCAAAATACTTACAGTTTGTGAGTAATGAAGATCTTTATCCTGATGTGTGTTCGTTCTTCACTTTTACTTGTCAAAGCTACCTGTGCAGTTAATCTTTGGTACATGTTGTTGACTGGACAAGCATTTTTAAGAATGAACTGCTAGTCATGCTCTCTGAAAGCAAAATAATGAAAATAAGAATTCTAGGTCAGTGGAGCGTGTGTGGTGCTTGTCTGTGGTGTAACTGTTTATCAGAAAGGAACCACGTTAGCAGTGAATGTATACCTGCTTTAGTTCCACAGCTGTCTAATGATTTTTACTGTCCCCTCTCTACCAAATAAACCCAGAGAAAGTAGAACAATTCAGAATATCTGACATTTTGACATCCAGTGGCTACTTATAGTGAAGCATTTCATAAAATCAGCCTTGATCAGCTGCAGCGCATTTAAATACACAGTCCCGCTCACAAAACATCTGAGATGGGAAGTAGAATAGTTTTACATAACGTTTCTGTAATAAATTAGCTCTGCTGTCGTGAACCAAGATTAAAATTCACAGGTAACATTTTCTTCAACAGTGGTCTCAGATTTTGTCACTACACAGAATTATACAGATGACAATGATTCTCTAAGACCTGGTCCAAACCAAGGAGATGAGTTTCTTTTTTATAAGGATATCCCAAAATAATAACCAAAGATACTACTCTTCAGCTCTACTGTGATAAATTCTTTAAGTATTTTAAGGCTGCAAATAATCTTGCTTTGCCACCACAACCTCCTTTTAATTCTATTTGTTCACTTGCCATTCGCTTAAAAATTGAAGTGATATTCTGAGTGAACAGAAAAACCTCGCACTGTGTTAAACCTAATATTTTTTTATTTAAGGTGTCAAGCAAGAAATAACAATGAGTTTAGAACAGCAGGAGTTTAAGACGGGCTGACTGGCAAAACAGGTTGGGTTTATTCCCCTTTAGGGCATATCCAGCCTCTGGTGTGTACTTGAGGTATATGCTTTAACCTGTTGATGAGGGATAAAGTACAGATGTTTGGTATTTTGTCTTTTTCTAACGGTTCCAATATGTGAGAGGCAATCAGTTCCTGGAAGACTCCATTCACTGTACATTGAGCAGTTATCTGCAGTGTTTTTAGAAGAGGCACCTACAGTGGTACATGGCCTTTAAAGGAGGAAGTAGGTACAGGAAGCAAGCTTTAGCTGTGTGGAAGTGGGAGGAAGATAAGTATCATTACTAGACACCATTACTACGTTAATTTTTTCCCTAGGGACTTGATTCAGCAAGACACTGAAATTCTGTGTACTTTTAAGGACATGAATTTCCTGCAGCTTTCTTTAAACCACTTTCTTCTTTCTTGAGGTGGAAACAGATACTTTCTTCTCTTGTGGTTTACATGGTGAGTTCTGATTTTCTCTTCCCCTTTTTTCTTAATTCCTGAAATGCTGAAATCAGGTGGTAGTTACGAATACAGAACATACAATATCGACTAAACTGCTTGACATCATTGATAATATATAGGCATATTTATAGCTAAGTATCCCAAGGCTACCTCATAGGGCAGCAAAACCATCAGATAACTCTGAAAGATCTTACGTGAATTATTCTCTTTCTGAGCCACACACACCACAAAACCCACAGGAAGTTGTCTCTGTAGTGGCTGCGGTTCTGCAGTTTCCTTCTTCCCCATCTTTAAGTGGTCAAAACATTTCTTAAAAAGTTAAGTCAATACAAAGTAGAGAATAGACTTCCTGTACTGGCAGTGTAATAGGTACATGTGCCTTGCAGTGTATAGGTACATGTTAGAAAGAAGGATTCACACATCTGATTGTCCTTCGAATCAATTTAGGGTTATCGTTTGAACAATGCTGATTAAATTGTAGTTTTATTCTTAGGTTTCCTACCAAGAAAATAGGATAGTACTTCTTTTAGACATCTCTCAGTAGCAGTTATTTACAGGATGAGTAAAGTACTTGCTTTTCTTCAGCTGTTGACTTTTAAGACAATTTTCTCTCTTAACATGAGGAAGCCATCCTGTTTCCAGGACCTAAAAGGGCAGTATGAGGAATACGATTTAAAATTCTGATCCTTCAGCTAACAGATGGGACTTGGTGTATATCTGTATCTGACTGAATGTACTCTATATATAGGGCATGTATATGCATAAACACTGACATGCATATATCTCTCACGATATATCAATACATGTATGTATATACATAGACATTTGCTGTTTCCTTAAACCCTTTTTGAGGGGAATACATGAATACGCTGGGATCCCAACAGTCTTAAAAAAAATATAACTTGCTCATTTCAGAGATTAATTTTTTAATACTTTATTAAGAATTAAAAAAAATTAAATAAGAATATCATTCAAGGTTTCTTTCACTTAATATAATTATTTTCGGTTGATTTGACCAACATTTGACCAACGTTTGATTTGGCATTTTCAGTACTGTTGATGGTAGCTTTGCTTGTGAGCAATTTATTAATGAAGAGATGAAGTTCTCCTGAAGGAAGAATTTGAAAGGACAGGAACATGGTTCTGCTATTGCTTTGTTTAAAAACAAGCAAAAACATTCGTTAAAATAATTTGTATCTACCAACGAATACATGCATTTTACCAATGCTAATAGAGTAAGATGGCATTTCTAGCTCTTCTAATTCATATCAAGAGTAGAGATGGAGTTTTAAACAACTGTTGGAAGGAATGAGAAGGGAGATGGGGAAGGAGGGAAAGAAAGGAAGGAACAAAGAAAAAACAGGAAAAAAAGGAAAAATATTGAGAGAAGGAAGGAAGGAAGGAAAGAAGCAAACAAACGAGTCCCATTGGTCTCTGTGGGCTAAAAGTTACGCATGTCCTCTCCCAGACTGGCGGGAGATCATCTGTGATCATTTCATAACTACTGCCAGATGTTTCAAACCCCTAGACAGAAGTCCTTCCTTGTTAAATAGTCTCCTTCCTTGTCAAATTCAGTGTATGGATTGATGGCATTTTCTCATCCAGTGTAAGATGACACAAAAATGGCACCTCCATCTTTGCTGGAGCGTTCTTTGCTTAGTATTTTTCTTTCACCTTTTTATTTGTTCCCCATCTTTCTCCTAATAACCTGAATAACTACTTTTCTTTCCCATGGTCCTTCTCCCTTATTTTAAGGATCCATCTCCACCTCTCTGCGTTTGCATCCCTGCCATCCTCTTTCATTCCACTGCTGTATGCTTCATCTTGTTCTATGGTCTTTCATCTTTGTTCCCAGCCTATCCTCTCCCCCAGCCTGCAGGCATTGCCCACCCTTCCCAGGACTATTCTTATACAAGGGGGGGCAGATGAAAGGGAGGGGTTATTTTACCCTACTCTTTATCAGGTCACCCTCCCCGGAGTTTCTTTTCGTGCGTCTCCACACCTTGAAATCTTTCCCCTCCTTCCTGTTGTGATCTCAGCCTTTTCCTTCCTGCCTCCTCTGGTGAATATGAGTAGACTCTGGCAATGAAGCACGCGGGCATAAAAAAATGTCACATTCCGCCTTCTGCATGTGTAGATAGATCAGAGAAAAAATATCTGAGGCTTAGTTACGTCTAGCAATTAACAAATAAAAAATCTGCAGTAGCGTTTTCATGGCAGGGGCCAGCAGAGGAGCTTTGACAGAAGGCCGTACTGCAGCGTCGGAGAACTCCTGTGGGGATGAGCCCCTCGGGAGCTGAGCATAGCCGCTGCGCCTTTGCGGGAAAAGGAGAGTTGAAGCCACCGTCTTTGGGTACTCCAGGAGCAGTCAGGTGCCAGAAAGTTGGGGATGGTGCTGACGAAAGCTAGGGGTTACTGGAGCTTTGAGGCTGCCCTAGCGTGTACTAGGAATAGGGCTGGCACTGTTTGCTCTGAGGGAGAAGGTCCCACTGGGCTTACTCTGCCCTGCAGTGCTGTGTTCTCCACGCCATGCTAGAGGGGGTTGGCTCTTCCCCCCTGATTTCGGACTGCTGCCTTGGGAATTTGCTTCAGCTATTTCCTGGAATATGAATTTGTTTATTTTCAAAGGAGAACAAATGCAAAACTCATACGGGAGCTTTGGGTAGGGCGTTTCTTTGTAGAGGACTGATTTGGATCATTGAATCATTGTCTCTTTTTAAGAATTTTAAGTACTTCTGAAGATTGCGTGGAACGTGAAAGCAGCTGGTAGCACATGAAAGTACAACTGCAGAGAGTTGTGGCCCCGATACCGTGCCTTTTATTGTCATCTATGCCTCGTGCAGTGTTTGCAAAGGGAGTGCGAAATATTCCAACTTTGGTCTGGAATTTTTTCCCACCTACTCTCCTTTCACTGGAAGCTGATGTATCTGATTAGTCATGGAACTTTTGCTCCAGTCCGGTATCCAAAGAGTAAGGTAATCAACATAATAAAACTGTGGACCGTAGTGATGTGGCTAATACTCAGAGCGTCCCCTCTTTTCACTGAGGTTTGAAGCACTTCAGTGGGTGATTCTTTTGGAAGTGGTTTGTTTAACTTACGACTTGGTCCTGCAACACTTGGGAGCACGCGCTCAGCTTTCTGTGTCGTGAGTCGTCCCGTTGCGGTAAAGCCAGAGCGTGCTTAAGTCACAACTCCCATTTTCAGAGCGCGCCTCATCCTGCGTGGGTTAGGCAGCCACTTCCAAAAGGTAAGCTAACATCTTTAAAAAGCCTTTTTCTAAATGGAGAAAGAAAAAAAAAGGTCTGCAGTGTTTCTCTTAGTGCTGAGATAACTAACTTACTTTGTAAAAGACGCTAAAACCCCTTCGCCTAAAGTGCTTGAGTGAGTTTATTTTTTAAGCCGCGGGCAGCAGTTCATGGTGCTATAGGAAATGCTAAGGCTATGCGGTCACCACCTCAAACCAAATCAAATCTCCCAAGTTGTTTTCTCTTTGTGTCTTTATTGCTTTTATCTCAAGAACAAAATGTACAATTAGGAACTTGAAAACTAATGTCCCGCCACTTCAAACAATAGGCAAACACAAAAGCAGGTTCGAGCCCTCGCTGATTGACATC